>JAPPVO010005743.1:0-37158 GCA_030407325.1 Camellia japonica | reverse complement strand
CCAATGGTTCCAACCTCACATTCAAATTCTAAGTATGGAAGGGGAAAAGGGCAAAGAGTGACGGCTGGTCAAAAATTCAAACTCAAATTTGGGACTTTTTATCTAATCTTATCTATATATCTTGTTAAGGCTTCAATCAAGGTTCCAACATCATCCAAGGGTCCTCAATTATAATATTTAAAGTTCACTTGCCAACCCATCAATATCAAGAGTCCAACAACCATACAAGTTTTAAGGTGACATGCACCACTATACATCAATCCAATGTGAATTTAAAATCCGAGTCGTTATAGATACACTTTAAAGCACATAGCAGATAAGTGAGAGCCAAAACACCCCTATGTTGGGGTAGGGTTTCCCTGTCATATTTTGTCAGGAGCTAGGGTTTCACTACACACGCAGCGGTTTCAAACAACCTATATCGGGTAAGCAACCTGTCCTAATTTGGAATGGTCACTATGGATTCCGAATATGTACTAGGTCGAATGGTCGAAAAGGGTGCCCCGGTAAAACCGGGGTTTGTGTTCCCATACTGGCAGAGCCCGCAACCGGTCAGCCTTATGGCATGCTTTGACAAAGTCAAGCCTCCGGCAAACCGCTCAGGAATAGCAGATGGCCAACACGGTGTCCTAGGCGCACCAATGCACATGCAATGCAAAGAAACACATAAGTGTAGTCAAAACAGGATATCACGAGTTCGAGTCAAGCTCTCTAACTCCCCAGCAGAGTCGCCAGAAACTGTAGACGTCCCCGAACATCCTGGGAGGATGAATCCCGTTCTGTTCATTTGGGCTCACTACAGTTTAGGACTCAAATGTCACGGTTCTTAATATGAACCAAGAGTCCAAATCCGGCAAATCGTTTTGAAAAAACAGAATTTTGAAAGAAGTGCCAAACATGGACTGCTTTGCCAGATACAGAGTCGCCACCTAATTTTTTTAAATGGGGGAATTTAGGAAACCCTGACTCGTTTGCCAAAGTCCACGTGTCCGTCATCACCAAAGTTGCCTCAGCTCGGGAACTTGGGTACGATTGGGGAAGGTCAGCCATGAGCACCCCCTCTCGCCCGATCAAAGATCGGCCTCTACTAACCGTGATATCTTGTTTTGAAAACATTATGCGCTCTTATTCCGGTTATTAGCCTAGAATTACTATGTTATGCGCGCAGCAAACAAGTATAGACCAAATCGCCTAAATTGGAACAAAACATTTCATGTTTGTTTTGAAAATGGTTTGCTACTCGCAAGTAGGCTAAAATGCAGGTTTTGCCACCCTTGAGTGGGCTTTAAAACTCGCAGTTTTAATGCATTATTCCAATTTAAGTAATTCGACCTCCATCCACGGGCATCCAAGAAGTTATATCACATAAGCAACTAGCCTCATGGTAATCATGCTATCATGTTAACATTCACACGCATGCGGTATGCTAAAGCATAAAAGCTTACCTAGTACTCCAAGCCAAAACAGAACTAGTTAGTAATCATATGCATGACCCTAGTTCATGTTAAGATGGCTAATGCAACACATATAGGATGTAGCTAGAATAGGCTCGGCTACCCTAAAGATGGCATGTGAAATGCTGCAACTAACAAGTACTCAACTTGGAATTGAAATACAATGCAGTTAGTATGATATGCCGAACCCGGTGCATGTAAGACAAATGTATGGATGCACGCATGCATAGCATAAGGTATGCTAATTCAAATATGCCCTAGTCTAACCATCATAAGCGGGTAATAAAAGGGAAGAAAGACGTGGGGTTGGAAGACATACACACACTCACGCACACTTATTACACAATTGCCCTCGCTCGGAGGGTTTGAATAAATATTACACAACCGAATAAATAATTAACTACTTAATTAACTATTACAGAATTTCTATTTAATTAACAAATTAAATGCAGAATTAAAGTGGCCACAGCCCCGCCTCAAAATGTTTGGATGATGCATGCTTGACTCGTACTGCCCGGAAACTCGCTGCCATAGCATTGCTGCCTCTGTTTACACTGCCTAGCTCCTCTAAAGACTGCACAAGTCTTGGGTTAGGTTCTCTGCACACTGTGGAGCACCGCCGGCTAGGAGGAATGGCCACCGGCTATGGGAAATGGTCACCGGCCGCTGATGAAGTTATCGGCCATTTATGGATGGCCGGTCGGCACTAGAGATGGCCGGCCGGCCAAATCTTCCTGCAGAAACTGGTTTTGACAGCAACAGAGGGCATGCAGTGTATGACATGAAATTTTTAAGCAAATGTAATCATGGCCACACTCCCTATCATGCAATGGACTCAAGGGAGCATGACCCTCGACCCTCGGCCATCAATTATGCATTTTTGATGCATGATGGCCTAAGAGGCCAAACTTCGCAATTCAATGTAAATGCATGCAACCAAAAGAGATGAATGCCAACACCTTATCATGTTGAAGTCAAGGGGATTGACGACCGAGGGTTGAGACGTGTTACATCACTTGGAGTATGAACACTTCTCAATCCTCACACTTGGTTTGACACCCCAAACCAAGCAAAATGTAATGCAATGTATGCAAGGTGGCTCAAGTATGCAACACGAGCAATGTAATGTGCCAAACATACAAGATGTAATGCCATGTAACTCATCATAAGAAATATGACATGAAATACAACTAGCTAACAATATGCAAGCATGCAATTGTGATACTAGGCAAGCATGAAATCAAAGCAATGCAATATGATCATGCAATGGCGGACCTAAAAACACAAAGGGGCAGACCTCAGCCCACCCCAAAACAGTGACAAAAGATGCCTAAAATGATGGATAAATATTCATGTAAGCATGCACACCAATAGGCCCAAGATTAAGGCATAACAAAGGAGCATTCTACTACCACTACCCCAAGCAAACATGGCATGAGCTATACAACCAAAAACAGAGTTTTAGTGCACCAAAATAAGTCCCAAAACCCACTGTTATGACAACTCAAATGACTCAAACACATAGGCATGTACAATGCTTCATTTCTAGGCATAAAAGGAGACTTCTTCAAGGCATGGAAGGAATGATAGATGCTAACATTTAAGCACAAAACATGGACTGAAATGGCATGGTAAGTGATTCCAAATCACTGAAATAGCCTAGCCAATGCATGCTAATGACTCACACACCCGATGCTAAGATGCTAGAATGCTAAGGAGCCATACAAAGCATATCAAATACAACCAAACCAGCACCTAACAGACCTCAAGCATGGCAAAATATGACCAAGAACTTCACAAAGCAAGGTCAAAACATGATAGCATAGTGGTCAAATGGCATGATACACTTCTAGGCAAAATAAGGGAATACAAAGCAAGTGCAATATGCATGTAAAGGAGCATAAATCTAACCAAAGACAAAGGCAATATATGACTCAACAACAACTAAAAACCTCTGAAGTGGGGCCTAAAACAACCAAGCATACATGCTACCCTTATGAGCCAAAAACATGGACAAATGGGACACAAAGGGGAGAGGGGTGTCCCTCCCCTATACAAGACCTCAAACCCCCTTCTTCACCACTGAAAATCCACTGGATTTCAGTGGTGAGAAGACCAATACACCAAGGTAACCAAAGCTCAACAAAGGAAGCACCGAAAGGGCCAAACAAGGCCTAAGAGGGGGAGGTCGACCCCAAACAACAAAATGACCTCAATGAAGTATCTTAAGCATGCAAATACAAGATTTTTTTCAGTTATACACAAGGTCTAAAACAGTAAGCAAGATAGGCAAAAATCTAGTGCAAGATTGGGGAATCTAAAGTGAAAAGGTTACCCTTGAAAAACCCTTGATGAACAGCAAGTGTAGCCTCCTTCCTTTGATCAAAACCAGTCCAAAACCTCAAGAACAAACCCTCAAAGCCTCTCAAGGTTGAAGTATGGTGTAATGGTGTGTGTCTTAGTGCAAAACTAAGGTCAAAACACACTTTTAGGCTTCTAAACACACACAAAGGATGAGAGAGAGGAAGATATAGAGAGAGAAAGTATATGACAGATATATGTATGTATATTGCTCTGATTATTTGTTCAACCCCAAACAATGAAGGAGGAGGGGCTCTTATATAGACAATGCAAATGACTTGAAGCTTCTCAAAGAAGCTAAACAAAAAAAGGTCAAAGGGGGCAAGGGGGGCAAGGCTTCCTAAGGAAGCTGGGACAGCTGGCAAGCTTCTTGAGGAAGCTAAGACAAAGGTCCAAGCTTCCTCAAGAAGCTAGACCAAAAGGGTGCAAAAAGGGTAAAACAGCCACACTTATGTACGGGGCAGGGTTAGTGCATTCCAGCTGGCACAGCTGGCATGCACCATGCCTGAAAAAGGCAAAAAAAGTGCTACCGGCCAGAAAAGGAGGCCACCGGCCAACAGATGGCCGCCCGGCCACACTGAATGCCGACCGGCCAATGGTATACTCCACCAATGGCCGGTAGCCTCAAAACATGGCCGGTGGCCTCAAGCCACGGCCGGTGGGTTCCAGGGGTAGCTAAAAAGTTACTCTGTACCCTTAGAAACAAAAACACAAGTGTTTGGTGCAAAACCAAACACAGAACAGTCGAGTTGAGAAATCTTGAGGCAAGGAGCGTAGCCGAGACCTCCGGGAACTCAAAACGAAACACAAACATGAGCAATCACCGAGTATTCGAGCGGTGACGTCCAAGTCTTGAGGACGGTCAAAAATGGGGTGTCTACAAGTGTCTTGATTTCCTATAAATTCACAATTTTCTATGATGGATAGGTCACTATCTGATCGCAATGCCACTGCTTGGTGGGCATTGGGACCCGCCGTGTTCTCGATTGTTAGGTCCTTCCCCATGAATCCATCACTGAGCACTCCTACAATAACATCATGCATAGAACAACATTAAACTCCAACGAACACACCTATCTTGCATTATAATTGAACTTTAATTTATTACTTTCATCCTAGCATTATTAATCTATAACAAAACGAAAATAACTCATGCAACAACCCCTAAATCTATCCCCCAATCTACTCCTATCATTTTGACACTCCTATATATTTGAATTTTAATTGAAATCTAATTGAAATTGGTGTTGATTCTCCAAAAACTAAAAAGCTTAATAGAAGAAAACCAAAATGAAATTGCATAGAAAGAGCAATGTTGCACATGATTTGATGAGTTTATGTTTTGCAATTTGTTGGAGAAGTTTAGCAAACAAATATGTGATACTCAAGATAGGGAAACTAGACTAGAAGAAAGAAAAGAAAGGGTAACAAAAAAGCTGAAAGGAAATGAAGTATAAAGAAAATGATAATATGATTATAGTCATGGACATCTCTAACATGGAGCCTCAACTAAAAACTTATCATCAATCATGTAAAACTGACAATTATGCCAAAATAATAGCACACTCAACAAACTGCGACTTTGATGGGGCATATTTTTTAATGATTATGTATTGTTTTTATTTTTAGTGCAACTTATATTTATTTTAGAACTTTGACTAAATTTAGGCCCCGTTTGGGAAGTTAGGTTTGTAACCAAAAAGTTGTTATCAGTTGTCATATCACTTTCTCTACTTTTTACACATCTTTTAGTATAAAAAAATAAAAATAAATAAATAAATAAAATATTAAATTCTCAAATAACTAGTGAATGACAGTTGTTAGGTAATAAATAAAAATGCAAATAGCATAGAAAACTAATACATTTTTGGTGCATTTGTTCTATTTTTGCATAGTAAATACTACATACTAATGGATAAACTTATGATAAATTCATATAAAGTGCATTTTTAATATACTACAATAGCAAAGGAAATACTATACTAATAGAGATGCTCTTTTCATATGGTAAATAGAAGAAAAAAATTCATTACAACAATGATAGCACATCATCATTGACATGTAGTATCATCATCCAATCATGAATTACTAATTTACCTCGCTATTCATATGTGTGTGTTGAGTTGGATGGTAGAAAGTGTGGTTCACCCTCTATGTGGTGTTTTATTATTGGATGATAATGACATGTATCATTGTTACACTAAAGTTTTACTCTAAAAATAGAGAACTCACTTGAGAAGATGATCCAGAGGAAGATTGGGCCTCCCAAATAAATGACATTGTAATTGCATAAGGGATTTTCATTATGCATGAGCAATTAAATTGGGAAATTTGTTTGAAGCAGAAAATTTATCAACCTTGTGAAAAATATGTTGTTCAATTATTGGTAAATAGTAAACCAACGGGTCTAGCCCTTTGGGCAGAACCCTTGAAAATTCACTAAGAGGTTAGTGGTTTAAATCTCTCTTCTTGCATGTGGGTCATTTTCTTTGAAAAAAAAAATTCCCTTTATCTCAAAATTAACCTAGTTTATGGATGGAATTTTGTTTTTTTATTTTTTTGGATACATGCATAAGATAGTTTTGGTATAGACATCCCATTTTGACTGGCCTTAAGATTTAGGCACCTTTAATGCTCCTTGATGATGAAAGAAGAAATGTATGATAATGTTTCTCGAAAGAAACTCTAAGGTGGTGAGATCCTTAAACCAAACATAACCCCTCTTTTTAGCTAAAACGCTTTCAAGACCTAGATAAACTTTTTTACAATAGTACTTTCAAAAAATTGTCACTTCACATGTTCGATTAATCCAAGTTTTTCTATTCAAAAGTCAGAAATCAAATTTCTTTCAAAACAAATCAAGAATTGAATCAAATTGTGAAAAAGAAGGAATTACTTGAGCAAATAGACCAACAACCCAACAAAACATGCAGCCACAACTCCAATGCACAAATAGACACATTACCCCGGAGCTCTTTAAATTGAGAAGGTTTGAATTGATGTTGCACAGTTGTCAAACTCTTCTTGAATGATGCTTTAACTTGAATGTGCTGCAACTCAAGTAGACAATGTATTTTTTCAAATGAAATCTCAAATGTCATTTGACTTGAACCTAATTGCCTTTTCAATCTAGCATGAGCACTCTCAACCCTGTTCATATGGATGCAAACCAAAATAGTCAAGCATAATAATTAAAAATAACAATATGATTTATAATAAATTAAAAAAAAAAACAAATCTTACCGATTGGTTGTAACATTGCCAAAATGCATACACATGTCTGTATGTACCGCAATGAATTTTTCTTGATACAGATTCAACCAACTCACAGTAACATACTTGATTGCCTCCGAATAGTTACTGAAATCCTTATATAGTGTTGCAAGGTGATCATTGTATTCCTCTTCAGTCGATGACAATATCAAATAGTTCCACGCAGTGTTAAACTCGTCCTATTTTTCTTTTGTCTCAAATATTTTCTTGCATTTTGTCAATATATTCTTATTAATATGCCAACGACATAACAAATGTCGAGCATTCGGAAAGATGTTGTCAGTGGCATTCATCAAAGCAAGCTCTCTGTCTATGACAATGACTTCAGGTAAAACACTGTCGTCCATAAGATCGCGCAATGTTTGTAACGCCCATGCATAATTATCAACCCGCTCAGTTTGCAAGTATGCGATAGCTACGGAGAATGTCATATGAGTTGATGTTACTCCCACAATTTCAAGAATAGGAAGCCGATATCTATTCGTCTTATATGTGCAATCCATAATCAGCACACGAGGGAATGTACGAAGCAAATCCAAACTCACCGGATGTGCCCAAAACAAGTCCGTGACAATCATAAAGCCTTCCTCACATCGATGACGCTCAATGTACTTATGTTTCGCTAATTCACCCAGCAGTTGTTGCATCTGTGATCTACCAGCTTTCTGTAGAACCCTACATCGATGTCGTACATTGTAAACTATCTTCATTGTGCTCATATTAAGGGCATCCCTCTGTTTGAGTGTAATGAGTATCTCTTTTGGTCTTACTAGGCTTTTTGACATATCTACTAATAGCGACTTTTCATTAGTTAACAATCTCCCCGTATATGAATGTCCTTGGAGATGCTCCGTAGCTGGATGATTATGCAGCCCGCAAACTACATGCAATGTCCATTCATCGTTGTTTTCAACTTGAATGCCCTCAAATCAAATGGACATTAGCACTTCTTCGTACCACTTTGTCTCAATAAGTCTTTTGATCCATCTTTTAACTTTTTACGCAATCTATACTCCACACTCCGCTCACAAGCAAGATAAATTCTTGGTCTCTTACGACCGCCACTATAATCTGACGTCCTTATAATAATAACAAAGCCATTTATCCTTTCCAATGTCACGTACCCAAGTGAGCAATTCATCTTTGTTGTCGAAAACCTATATATAATGTCAAACAACTTTCATGAGAACAAATTAAACAAACTAACTAATACAAATTATGAACTTATGAATTTTATGTTAAAAGTTACCTGTTTAGCTGTAAAATGACTAGTACAATCCACCATAATACCCGATCGAACCTTAGGTTCTTCAGTGCATGCCATCTAAAGAGGAGGGGGAAAAAATTTCATTGGTTCTACAGAGTCGAAATAAATAAAAAAATTCGGCCCTAAAAAAACGAAAATAACAAAAAATTTCGGAACTGTATGTCTGAAAATATTAATTTTATTCAGCCCTTAAAAACCAAAATAAATTAAAAAAATCATAATTAAAGTTTCGAAATATATAAAAAAAATCAGTTCTTTTGTAACAAAATATTCATGTTATTTCGGTGGTTGATTTTTGAATTAATTTACAAAATTCGGCATTGAGTTTTCGACTAAAAAAACGCAAAATAAAAATAAAAAAATACTACACGATTTTACCTTTTCATCATTGATTTTACTGTCACCATTGCTTGAGTTTGAACTTCCATAAGTTTGCAACTCTTTCATATCAAAATCAAATAAAAATTGTTGAACTAATAATTAAACGATGTTAATAATCAAGTATAAACTTAAAAATTAAAGTAATATGAGAGATATTTTGTTTGCAAGTAATAGAAAGGAGTACAGAGTGTGTAAGAAGCAAAGTGATCCAAATAGAAAAATTAGGGTTTAATTTTTTTGTTTAAAAATGTATATATTGAGATATTTTTATTTCTAAAAGATGTGTATAGAGAATTTATGTATATAATATTAGGAGTGTTAATCAATAGCTATTATAGTAATTTTTAATTAAAATATAATTGTCATTAAGTGTGTTTCTTAAGCTTATTAAGTAGGTGGAAATACATATTTTTTAAAATTTTATAATAATTTGTGATGTTATTAATTAAAAAATAAATTTAGAAAGTATTAAGGTTATTATTTTAATCTGAACATTATTTACCCGACTTCAGCCACGCCCATACGCTAGGTATGATATATATCATGATTCTTCCTCCTCACTGACGTCTTCCAGACACCGCCGTTACACCCGTCTTCATCCACCCCTGCCAGTCAATCCGCCGCCATCCGCCTCTACCATATATATATACCCCACCGTCACAGCCGTCGTCATCCACTTTAGTGGGCCGATCCGCCACCGCCGTCAACCAGAACCACCACGGTAGCTCTCTCAGGTATCCCCTCTCTCTCTCTCTGTATATATATACACTGGAGTGTAATAAATTCTGAGATCTTAGTGATATTTTGTTCCCCTTTCTCTGTTAATGTGTATGAAAATGTAGAGTTTAGATCTTGTTTGTAACGATTCCTTTCTTTTGATTCACAATTTTCTCAATCTATGTACATATGTCGCTGATTTGCTTCCCATGAATTGACAATTGCTCTGTTTTTTTGTTCTTCTGTTCTCAGTTTTCCCATGAATTGACACTTGCAGGTGATTAGGGTTTATGGTTAAGTTATATTTGATTTTGAAACTATGATCATATATATTACGTGTTTGCATGGAACATTATATAGGAATGTTGATACTAGGGAAACAGGATTTGATTTTCAAGTAATTTCCCGGTATACCTTTGATTTGGGAGCTTGCTTGTCAGTGAAATTTTGGTAAATCATTGTAACTGGTTTAATTGATGTTTGATAAGTAGAAGAGTGGTAGAATCTAGTTCATTGTTCAAATGTAGATGTACAGGATTTGTATTTAGTGATGCGATTGTTGTCTTATTTTATCTGGTGAGTGGGATCTACTAGGTAGGACATGATGGCAATTCCTCATTGGAGAATGATGTTGTTAATTCTGTACCGAGAGACCTTCTCCTCTGTTTCCCTTATTGGCCGAGTAATTTCCTAGGAGGATAACATATATAGTGTTAAACAAATCATGTAGAGCATGGGAAAAGGGGGGGGGGGGGGGGGGGTGTTAGAGAACTCATGATGTTGGCATAATTATGTCATTGTCGATTTTGGAATCGGTAGTAATTACAATCCGTTGTTCGAACTTGGTCTATGAAAGACTAGGATAATTTGAGACGTATGACTTATAGGATGTTTGGATAACAAAAAAATTGATAATGAACTTGGTTGATGTAATAGATATTTTAATTCTGAGTTGGGTGCACTCATTTATTAATGATATTTTGATGATGGATTGAGAAATAATTGTGGAGTTGTTTAGTTAAATGTGTGCAAGATTAATAACATTGATCCTATGAGGCACTGACACTTCAAAACAAGTGTCGTATCCGTATCAGACACACGGATACTTCGAGGACACGGGGACATGGTGGGTTATTTAATTAATTTATTTTCAGGGGACACTTTGGAGATACACTAAGGACATACACTAAGGACATGTCAAATAGTCTTTTTCCTCATTTTCTTTGATGCTTTTGATGAATGTTGAATGTTTATTATTTTTTTCTTAGATTTAAATACTTAATAGATCATCCATAAAAAAAGATATAAACTATAAGTATTAATTTAACAATGTTTTTTTAAAAAAAAAAATTTAGAGTTATTTTTGTTAATATTGATTGTTTGTGGATATAATATTAATCTATATAGCAAATAAAAATATATGAAAATATATTTTATTAATGTGTCCCCACCGTGTTCGTGTCCGTGTCTCCATTTTTTTGAAATCGCCGTGTCCGTGTCCGTGTCCGTGTCCGTGTCCCTGTCCGTGTCCGCATCCGTATCCATGTCTGTGTTTCTTAGGTTTGACCAAATGTGACCTATTACGCTAAGATGTTCTAACCCCAATTTTATAGATATATTTTGCCCTAATATATATAGTTCAATTTGGTGAGTTTTATGTATGTGTTTATTACCATATTGGCTCAAAAAAATTGGAAAAAATTAGATTGATGGGTATGTATATATTTCAAAATAATTGGTTGTTTATTACCTAGTTCACTTTGGTGATCGCATGGTTAACTGCTAGTTTTAGAGAGAGAGAGAGAGAGAGTGAGAGAAGAGGAGGACGTGAGTCGGTCGAATCTCCGTTAGCTAAATGGATTCCACTCCCACTGTAAGGGCTTGAATGATTAGCAGGATTAATAGTGAGGGGATTAACAATTCATGAGATTAGTGTAGGATTGGTTATCCAGTTAGATTAGTGAGATACATAATTCCTTCTTGTCTACGTTTGTTTTTCAATAGATATGAAAATATATAATCACAATTGTATGTATGTTTTGCGTTATTAGTCGTATGATTAAAAAATCGATCAATTTTGTTGGATTGAAAGGCCATTGGAATCTAATTTGAATAATAAAATTTGCAACCAAACAATGGAATGTGAATCCCATGAATTAATAATCCCAATCCTATGCTATAATCCACCCAATCAAACAAAGCCCTAACTTCCTTATTCAGTCTCTCTTTGTTGTCGACAGAAGCTCCCAATCTGTTCACTGAAGCCAAGTCATGACTTTTTTTTTGCGTCTCTTTCTTTCTCTTCTTGCTTCTTCTTCTGCCCAGCCCACTGTAACTTTCTCCTTCTTACTTTTTCTGTGAAAAGAAGTTCGCTATATGTTTGCTGAAGCCCTGCCATTGCTCTTTAACCCTCATATTTTGAGGTCAGTCCCTCCCTCCCTCCCTCCCTCTCTTCGTACTCACTATTAACCCTACATATATTAAACATGAAATACACACATATATTTATACAATTTATTGTGGGTAACCTGCTTAATTGAATGTATAAAGATATGGTTTTTTGTTTTTCTTTTTTAAAATTATTTCTGGTGAACTATTGAATTTTTATTCTTATGTTCTAGACCACGGTAACCTGCAACATCTGTTTAGAGAAAAAATGTGTTCTTATGCTTATGCTATTGTGATTTCTTGTGATGTATTGATTGAATAAATATATATATTTTTTTATATATGATTTACAACTTTATTTAATCATGGTAGAGTCTTTGAAGATGGAGTGGAATACAATTTTATATGATTTTTCCAAATTTAGTTTGTGTTATGTTGTATATTTTTATTTCAAGTAAAAAGAAAAATATGTTGAAAAGAGGGGAAGTATAAGTCACAAAAGCTCCATAGAAATTGAGCTCTCCTGCGGAGTTTGTACAAAGAGAATGAGAGCACTATAATAGACCAGACTTCAAAAAGTAGATGTTGAGGTGAAACTTAGTGTTTATGATTCTAAAGGTGCCCAAGATGCCAACAAAATAAGATATGGAAATTGACCAAGATGAAGATGATGGTGGTGGTATTGGTGATGTCATTATTGTGGTGGTGATAATAACAACTACAATATAAAGTTTTTTATTTTTTATTTTTTTATATTCACCTTTTCTCTATATCTCAAAAGTTAAAATAACAAAAGCAATAATTATGCGAGATTCTAAATTTATATTGACATAGTTTTTTGTTTCGGTATGTTTTGGTGCATTTCTCTATGTTTTGAGGTGTGTTTCATTAGTTACGAGTTGACACATGATCCATTTCCTCAAGGGTGTCCTAAAGTTTCTCCACTGAATTGTAGTTTTACAAAGTCATCCCCAAAGATGTCGATCAGAGTAGCTAGAAAAGATATAATTTAGTTATTTCATTCATGTTTTGTTTCAGTCTTTTAGGAAATGTAAAATCTTTTGGTTGCCAATAAATAAATAAATAATTTCTTTTAGGAAATCTAAATGTTTCGGTTGTTGTAATGAAAACAAAGTGATAGTGATTGATGACCTTTATAGATGCCGCACTAAGTAGTACGGACACGGACACGGACACACACACACGACCTAACCTAACACATTGATTTCAAAAAATGTAAAGATGCAACATGCTTGGGATATGCTAAAATTTTATATTTTTATAAATTTATTATATGTAATATATATATATATATATATATTAGTGTATGCCGTGCCCGTGCCCGTGCCTGAAGGCATGGTGTAAATAAAAATAAGTGAACAAAAAGGAGAAAACAAAAATAATAAATAAATAAGGAGGAAAATAAAAAAAGAAAAAAGAAAAAGAGGAAGGTGGGATCGTGGGATCATTCATAGGATTATTCATTGGATCATGAGAGGGTGGGTGAGAAAAGGAAAAAGTAAGAGAGAGAAGTGAGAAAGTAGTATATATCACAGCCGTTGTTTTGTAATTTGAACAGATTTGAGCCGTCCAAATGTCCTAGTAGAACAAATGTGTGTAGGCCAAATTCAAAAACCATCCTGCTTTATTATATAAATAAATAGGGAGGAAAATAAAAAAATAAGAAGAGAAGGAGGAAGGTGAGATCATGGGATCATTCATAGGATTATTCATGGGATCAATGGGAGGGTGGGTGAGAAAAGGAAAAAGTAAGAGAGAGAAGCGGGAAAGTAGGATACATCACAGCCATTGTTTTGTAATTTGAAGAGATCTGAGTCGTCTAAATGTCCTAGTAACACAAATGTGTATAGGACAAATTCTAAAACCGTCCTATTTTATTATATAAATATATATATATATATATATATGAATACTTTATTCAAAGATACTGAAAAATATGTAATATGACACTAATTACATCAAAAAGTTATATATTTCATAACTTGAATATTAAGATATTATTCACATAACAATTACATTAAAGATTATAAAATACTTATGGAACATTGTAATACATGATGTTCATCTTATAAATGTTTTAAACATATTTAGAATGTATAAGTTGTGTTTTGAAGAATAAAAAACATCGTTATGTGACACAAGATTTGTTCAGAGAGTTCAAGAAGTGTTGTTGAAATTTCTGTGAAGTGTCCAATGTTATAGATTTGATTTTTTTATTAAGACACGTTGAAAAAGTGTCGGATACACTTTTAGGAGTGTCCAAAGAGTGTCGCCACAACATGCTTCCTTGGTACAAGTGTTCATGCTTCTTAGCTGCCACATTTAACTGTTGATGCTAAATAATGCTAATTATTTAACTTTCTATACAGCTTACTGCCTCCCACTCCCAAGCCCTCTCTCTTGACATTACTAGTAATGTCTTTATCAGTTCCTATCTCAAATGGTATTAGATGATGCTCTTTATAAAAAAAATTGTGTTTGTATTGATGATTTGCTATATAATGTGGAATATCCTTGATTAGTCCCTTAGGGGACACCCCAACAGCTCAGTCGGCATTCCCCAAATAAAGAGACTCAAGTTTGATTCTCCTTAACTTATTTTATCCAAAATAATGTATAAATCCTTGATTTAGTCTTCATTTATTTATTTATTTTGATAGATGAGATTGAAAAAACAGAAACGCCATCGTAAGGTTGTGAGGTTCTACACAGCTTGCTTTGGCTTCCGAGAGCCATTCAAGGTTCTTTGTGATGGAACTTTTGTACATCAACTTCATGTCAATTCTATTACACCAGCCAATACTGCACTCTCAAATATCCTAGGTGCCCCCGTAAAAATGTTTACTACCAGGTCAGCAGGCTTTTCTGCCCCTTTTTTTTGTTATTATACTAGATGACGATGATATAATGGTGTAATTCTCTTTCGGTTTATGAATTAAATGTTTCCTTATCCATGAATTCTTTATTATTTCCTTTTTGCTTGTAGATGTGTTCTTGCGGAATTAAAAAGCCTTGGTGAATCCTATTCTGAATCTCTTAAGGCAGCTCGTAACCTCTTTACTGCAAGGTCAGTGCTCTCTCTCTCCCTCCATGTATACTAGCATCAAGTTTTGGAAAAAAAAAATAATGAAGATGGCATCCCACTGACCCTACTATTTGCAAAGTACATGACCATATCAATATATGCTTCATGCTTACTGTAGTTTAATCTTTCTAAAGACATGATATTGTTATTCTAAGCTCTGGGAGTATGTTTTTGAGCCATTTTTAGATGTGACCATGAGAAGAGGAAGAGTGCTGTGGCTTGCATCATGGAAATTATTGGAGAAGACAATCCTGAACACTTCTTTGTTGCTACTCAGGATGCTGATTTGCGGAAGAACCTCCAGGAGGTTTGCGTATTTCTTATGTTAGATTTCACTTATTGTGGTCATGATTGTATGGTTTTGCACAATGATATTGTTTTCTATGGTATGTGAGGTTTTTCTTCTTAATCAAAGGAAGTTCTGTCTTTAACCGATCTACTCGCATGTTCAGCTACAATAATTTGTCCCTATTCTTATTATACAGCCTGTCTATGTGATTTCAAATAGCATAAAATTACTTGGTTCCTTTGAGTTGGATATTTATGTTGTCATTTTTTTTGTTTTTCAATTCTTTTTATCAGAGATTGGAAAACTTGTAAATGAAATACTCAAAAAGGTTACTTTGGAACCATTGGCATTCTTGTAAATACTATTTTCTTCATTTTTATTATCTAATTAGTATGAACATCTATGAAGCACGGACACGCGATACGACACGGACACGACACAGACACACAGACACGTAAATTTTTAAAAAATAGGGGACACGACATCCTGGGGACACATTCAATATATATATTAATTTTATTTATTATATGTCATAAAATTATAAAAAAATCATTAAAAGGTATAAAATATACAAAATAACACTATTAAAATTATAAAAAATAAACATTTAATTGATTTAACATCATATGTATCATTCACAAATAACATAAAATTAATAAATATATATTATTAAAATTAATAAAATTAATAAACATATATGATTAAAATTAACAAAATTAATCCAAAAAAAAATTATATACTCAAATAATAGAGGCACAGCTGAAAGAAAAAAGAAAAAAGAAAAAAGAAAAAAAATGAAAGACAGAGACAGAGAGAGAGAGGGATCAGTCCTATATAAAAGAAAAAATAACTATAACTCATTATATAAAAGAAACAAGAAAAAATAAAAGAAACGAAATTAGACAGAGGGTGCGAGAGGGTGCGAGAGAGAGAGAGAGAGAGAGAGAGAGAAAAGGAGACAATGATTGAGAAGATCGGAGAGGAAGAACGAAGAAGAAGAAGAAGAAGAAGAAGATTGACGACGAAGAGCAGTGTGTACCTTAACGACGGGCGACGACGAGACACGAGTGACGACCAACGAGGAGAGACGACCGACGAGGAGCGAAGACGAACGAAAAGCAACCAGGTTCTCTCTTTCTCTCCCTTTCTCTTTTGTTCTCCCTTTCTATTCTGTGCTAATCGAATTAGGGCATATATTTCTGTTTTACTTATTTACAAATTGCCCCAAAAAAGTCTTGTAAATTGTGAAATTACCCCGAACGTGTTCCGAAAGTGTCTATAACGTGTCCGGATGTAAAAAAAAATTTTAAAAAAAGGGACACTATGCTGCGTGTCGGACACGTGTCCACCGCGTGTCCGTGTCCGACACTGGTACGGAGCCCTCGGAGAGGTGTCCGTGCTCATAGCAACATTGTTGTAGACTTTCAATTCTGCATCTCTAATCTAACTATCCTTTTAACCTTTTTCTTAGCCCATTTGCATCTCAGTTATTATTATTATTTTCTTAAATCCTTTTGTCACTGTTTAAAATATATATATTGTCCTTACTTCTTGTATCTTGTCTCACCACCACTAATGTTCTTTAGATATACGACATTTTCCTTTTGACCTCCATGAACTTCTTTCAATATTCTTTTAATGCATTTTATTGTATTCCGCACATACTTTTAGTTTCATTTTTCAAACTCAACTATAAGTTTCATTTTTCAAACTTCACATTGCTTCTTAAAAACATTTTATACTAATGTTCTTTAGATAAACGACATTTTCCTTTCAACTCTCCTACAACTTATTTCAATATTCTTGTAAACATTTTATGCTTAAAGCATTCATAATTTTTTAGCTTTTAGAATCCACCATCTAGTTAGTAGGTTTCTAATATTTTTGTTTTTATTTGATTTTTCCTTTTAGCATAGATATCTAGTATTATTAGCCTATGCTGTGATGTTAAACACTCTCTAGGGATAGCATTACAACCTTTACATGTTAAGCAGTTTGTGTTTCCTACAAAAAAAGGAAAATGATTCACAAATAATTTTTTCCCTCTTCGCCCATTACAGCATCACTTCAGAATAAGTAGGTAATCTATGTGGGCATGCTCTTTCTCGACCACTGGGCACTTTGAGAATGCAGTGTGTTGTGGATGCAAATTATAAACCTAAAATTGTTGAAAACTTAATATATATATATATATATATATTACTGGAACTTCTTATTTGGATGCTAATGCTACTTGAGTATCCAGAACTAGACTTGGCTGTTTGTTTGAAAATGAACTTATCAGTGCAACTATGGATGCCTTCTTTTATATTCACCTGTTAAAAACTATTTTCTCTGTTTTGTGCATTACCACATTGCACATGGACACTCAATACTCTATGCGAGTGCACACATACAAATGCTCTCATGGACAGGTATGGTTGTGATTTTGATAATTGTTTATTTATTTGTTTGGCTGAAGGTACCAGGTGTGCCTGTGATATTTGGTCTGCGAAATGCCTTAATGCTTGAGCCTCCATCTGCATTTCAACACCAGTTTGCCAAATCTATAGAAGAAGAACGTTCACATATGACTGAGTATGAATATAAAATGTTAAGAATGAAGAAAAAGAACATGTTGGCCATGGAGGAAGCAAGGGAGTCATCTGGTGTGAATGGAAGTGAAGGTGATTTAGGGACCCTGGCAGTGATGAATGCAAACAGTGGAAGAAAGGGAAAAGAAGTGAAGGATAAAGTTCAGTTCAAGAGAAAGAAAGCAAAGGTTCTGATCCATGATCATATCTTTATTTTCCCTTGTTGCTATCATGATTCGTTATATCTTTATTTTCCCTGGTTGCTATCATGATTCGTTGCTTTAAATCTCGATCGTTGTTAGGGGTGTTGGGAAAAAATAGTCTGACCCAACCCGACAACATGCGGTCGATTCCGAAAACAAATTCGATCATCCACGGTTGCAAGAACAGTTTTTCCACTGGTTAGCGGTTGGCGTCGGATCAAGAGTCCAAAAACCGAGTGAACCCGGCCCGACCGAGAAATACATAGAACACTTTGCCTCAGCTGTGTATGATCCCAAGAAATAGTTATAGTCAAACAATTATATATTACTATCTCTTTACCTTGGGAAGAAAGTTTATTTCTGAAAAAGTTTTAAAATTATTTTTTTTCATTCTCAATACGTTCGAAAGAGAGATTATTTCTAGAAACTAATAGAAATCTTTTCAAATATTTTTCTCTCTGTCAATCCTGAAACCTTGCCTTGGAAATAGGGTAACCCTAAAAGAAACTTTTCAGATATCTTTTCCTCTCATCTCTATCTCTATCTCTATACTTAAATCTAAATCTCTCTCTCTCTCTCTCTCAATCTTTAAAGTTCTTATTTCAAAAAATTGAACAACTTCGCAGCTTTAAAATATCAATCTCATTCTCTCAATCTTTGAAGTTCCTACCTCAAAAATCCAAACGACAACACACTTTTAAACCTTCATTGTCTTCATAGTTTCAAAGAAGCCATGGCTACGGCAAAGGGAAACTCTTCACTACTGCTATGCTATCAGACTTCACTACGATCTGCGATGTTGTCTCTCGCATCTCTCCTCTCTCAAAGCTGTACAAAGACTACATTTTTGAGTTTCAGATCTGAAAGTAACCATGGTGTTGAAGATTTGAAGTTATTTTTTCTTCCAAAATTCATCTTGCTTCATTTTTTTTTTTTTTTTGGTATGACTTTTTTATTTGAAAGAATCCATTGATGAACTGCAGCTTCATGGTGTGTCAATGTTATTTATTTATTTATTTATTTATTCTCCTGATAGTGATCTCTACCTCTTCATCTCTTTCTATCGTCCCTCTCTCCCTTTGCTTCTTTTGTTATTTTCCCATCCGACCGGTAAACCGATTGAAAGGAACGGACGGTTTCAATCATTACATCGGTCAGAATCGGATGTTAAGGCATTCAACCCGAAGTGATCGAATCAGTTGGCGGGTAAGCCGGAAAACTGATCCGACTCAACCCGTGAACACCACTAATTGTTGTTGACTGTGCTTGTTTTCTTGTATCTTTAACCTTGTCCAAGCATCCACATCTTTTTATTTCCGTAGGATACAATAAAAATGCCATGTAGTATGTATGGTTCTTTAATTTGAGGGATCTTTTGACAATCACATTGTTTTGTGAGTTGTTATACTCGTGAAGTGTGTTTTTGGAGAGACTTGATTAGCACCTGTAGAAATTTAAGTAGAGTATTTTTTTCTCTTTCTAGATTACTAGTTTTGTTTGTTATGGTTGGTGGCATAATGGTCATTTAGGTGTTAAATAAACCCTAGGGTGATTCTATTTACACACCACTAATACTCTCAGTACACACCATTACTTAGTGCACGCATAAAATAATTTTTAGAGTTTAAAAATATCTTAGTTCACACCGTAACTTTCCATTACTAACCCTATATTAATACACCACTAAATATTTGAATACACACCATTACACCCACCAAAACTCTTCATCTTCATCACTACACACAACAAAAACTCCACAATCTTCAGAATAGAGACCAACAGAGACCATCTTCGTTGATCTTGATCTCCATCGTCGGCGGAGGTTTCATTTGGCCTCCACTTCGCCCGTGTTGATCTCCATAGTTGGTGTTAAACTCTCGTTGTGTCTCATCTCGTCGTCTCGTCGTTTCATATCACCAGCAGAGTGTTTCATTTGGCCTCCATCTTCGCCGGTGTTGATCTTCATTGTCAGTCTTGAACTCTCATCTCTCATTGTCGTTTCAAATTCATCAAATTAATCATGTTCATAAATACAGAGTTGAACAAACTTAATGTGTTCAAAAATTTATATCTGAACAATGAATGAAAGTTTAATTTATTTTAACCAAACTAACTTAAAATGTTCAATTTTTTATGTATGAACATTTAATATTTGGTCAATCTTAATAATTTATTAAGAATACAATTATTTTGTTCAAATATAAATAATCAAACATTGTGTAAAAGTTTAATTCTGATTATCCGAGTATGACGAACAAACTCATCTTCCCAACATACGAACTAAATAAATAAAAAATCAAAAAATTAAGTCATAAACTAACCTTTTCAGTGTTCAAATCAATGTTTTCAATGTTTATATCAGAACCAACCATCTCAGTGTCATCCATGAACTAATTGATTTCAATGTTCTTAAACCCTAAATCTTCAATGGCAATAATGTTTTGAGTTTGAAAAATAAGTATAATGGAGAAGAAAATGAAGTGAGATAATTGATAATGAATGATATCATAAGTGTATGTTAATGGTGAAAATGATGAAGAAATATTATGTTTATATGTTAAAACCCTAAACCCTATAGCAATGATGATGTGTGAATAGTAATTTGTGTTTTTAAATATGAAATTTTTGAATGGGTTGAATACATCTCATGTTGTCTTTAATAGTCATTTCATTAGAGGATATTATTGGAATATAAATTTAATCTACTAATGGTGTGTACTGAGAGTATTAGTGGTGTATAAATAGAATCACCCTAAACCCTATTCATCAAAAGCCACTAAACATACTCAAATTTCTAAATAGTCTCAATTCTTGGTTGACACCTCCACCTAAAATATGTGTGAAGGCGTTCTCATCGATTCCTATCAATTCTCTCCATCTAAGCAGATGGCAAATTTTTTCTTCCATCTCACAAGATACAGTTGGATGAAGATGGCAAAACTTATCCTAAGTATCAAAAATATTCGTGATCTAATCGTCATGGGGTGGTGGAAGTGGTAGAAGATGAGGGATAGGTGCTAGAACTAATGTAAAAGGAACGACACCTGTAGACAAACATGCTGGCAAATTGGTAGGCTCGAAAGTGTCTTGGTAAGAAAACAAATCCTCAACATTGAATGTAATACTAATATTCATATATGAAGGTAATTCAACAAATATGCATTATAGGTTCACACTTACGAATGATATGAAAATGGCATAGTAGCTCGAATTAAGCATTCCTAGCCATACATATCAGATGTTGGTGCTCGTCATAAAAGAAACAGTTTCACTGATATTGCTCTAGAGCCTCACCTTGTTTTGTATGGTTGGTTCCGTGGCTGTAAACTTATTGTCAGGGTGCATACAAACCATGACATAGGGCCTTTAGTACTTGACATAATGAAGTGTTAGAAAAGATTCATGTAGCTGACACCAATTAATTGGAAAAAATCAAATATTAAAAGAGAGATCAATACTTAAAATGAGAACGGAAATGGAATGGTTGAAACATGATTTAATCCAGATACGGGATACGGCGATACAGATACGGCGATATGCCAAAATCTAAAAAAGTAAGATACACTTGTAAAAAAAAATATTTTTTTATAATTTTAATAATGTAATATGCATGAAAATAAAACTTAAAGCAAATTAATAAATAAAGAGGAATTTCTATTAAATAAAGAAATATTAAAATTAAAGTTTCTAAAATAAAAATTTAGTAAAGAAACACTTACATTAAGGTTTCGTTTGGGAAGTTGGCTATTTTAGTGGGCTATTTTAGTTTTTGGTTATTTAGTAGGCTAAAAGATTTGTGTTTGAGAAGATGGTTGGATTTTTTTGTAGTTGGATATGATGTTTGGGAGAGAAAAAATGAAATGATTATGGGTTTGATGTGACATTTTGTCTTATTAGCTATTTTAGCCTATTTTGTCTTTTTGTGAATTTTAGCCCACAAAGCAAAAAAAAAAAAAAACCTTTGCCAAGCAAGGCCTAAAACAGTGTAGGAAAAACCCCAAAAAAAAAAAAAATTTGGGGAAAAAATTAAATAAAGTAGCCTAATAGATAAGGGAAAAAGAAAGGAAAAAAAAGTACAAGAGTAGAGAGTATTGACCATTGAAAAAATATAACTATAAGGCCTCGTTTGGGAACAGGCTTTTTTTTAATTTTTTGGCTTTTTGGCTAAAATGTGATGTAAAAAAAACTAGTATGTTTGGGATGACTTTTTGGCTTTTTACGAAAAGATGTGCAAAAAGTAGAGAGAAAAGGGAATTTTTGACTTTTTGGTATGAGTTGTTGACTTTTTGGGTAAAATAGCCACTTGCCAAACGAGGCCTAAAAGAATAAAAAAATTGGAAAAAAATCATATACTTATTTGGTGTATTAAATATAAAATAAAAAATAAAAAAATAGGAACCCTTAAGTATCCTTTGCGGATCCCTCCTGCATCCAAAATTTAAAAAAAATAAAATAAAATAAAAAAATCTGATATTTATTTGTCGTATCCGATACATATCTAATACTTGTACGTCACCTTTTTTGGAGTATCCGTGTTTCATAGTATATTGACACTATCCACTCTTACAAGGATGATGTGTAGAAGCATGCTGGCATTTTCCATACATTTGTAAAATGTTGGGATGAAGTTTGAGATCATCATTGATGATGGGAGTACCATGAATGTGGTCACTAAATAAGCTATTGCTACACTAAAGATGCAGTCTGAGCCATATCCACAGTCATTTAAGGTTGCTTGGGTAGATGAGACTTCATTGCCAAATAAAGAGGTGTTGATTGTTGAGTCCAAATTGTGATCCTCTCTATAACATATCCAATGACTGTAAAATAGGCATCTGAAGTTATCATTATTTCAAATTAAAAAAAGTCGTTATACTTATTGGCGTGGTTTTTCCACAACCATTGGATTATGTAATGGATATCCTCCATTCCATTGAGTCCCAATTCATATAGGAGACTATTCTACGAACATTTAGAGAGAGGTTGTTTCTATGGACTTAGGATGAGGTCCAGGATAACCTTTTCCGACCTTATCCCTTGTTTGTTTTCCCTTGTGCTGATTTGGATTAAAAGTGCTAAATGACTACATTGTCCCTCATTACTTCCTGTACATATAGGTAGTTGGTGACTTTATCAAAATCTGGTCAAAATTGGTTTGACCATTAACATTATATGGACCAAAATGAAATTTTTTTTGGTTACCCAAGTAGCTAAACACTTAACTCACCAAAATTAAAATTAGTTATAAATATTGATCAAACATATCAACTGTTTTGTCATTGAACCCAAAACATTTGCTTAAACATAGCCACACTATTGCATGCTACACTCATAATGCAATTGAACAAAAGGCCCATTTGGGACTCAAGTGCTTCTCTCAAATTTTCTAATTTAGGAGAGAGAAATGAATAAAGATACTTACCTTTTTGAGCAAAGATTTCTGGTGGGATGTTGGACCTGGTCTGATGTTTCTGGTGAAGCCAGAGAGTATGCCACGCCGCGTATCCTATTTCTAGGGGGTCAATCCTTCGAGATTGAGGAGGCGACAGTCGACAAGAGGGGATGTCGACGGCTGGCGATAGTGGAACGGGGGCAAGGTCTGTGGCGAGAGGTGGTGCTGGTAGGTTACGAAGTACGATGGATTCGAAACTGAAGGAGGCGTCGTGTCATCCAGAAAGACCATCTTTCTTGGGTCTGCTGGAGGGTTTGCAACGAAGTGTGGCTGTTTGGAGTCGTGGCGAGGAAGGGAGTGGTTCATTGTTTCAGATAGTGGTGACGTCAGAAGGCAAGAGGACTTAGGTATTCCTACCCCAATCGGATTTCGAAGATGGATGGAAGTGTGTGGCTTTGGTCCTCGAAGGCTTTACTAAGGGAGATGGGTGGGTGGCTCAGGCTGGCAGTGCTAAGGGGAAATCTATGGCAAAAAGGGCGACCGTGTTGACCATGAGGGACAAGGCCTGACGGTGGAGGTGATGTGGTCATACGAGGTGTTGCAGAGGTGGGGTGGTTCAATCTGTTGGATAGGGCGTTGGTAGGGAGAGTGAGGAAGATTGGGGAAAAGGGGGTGGGTTTTTCGGCAATGACAGAATGGGTTAGCCGGTGGTGGAAGAGGGAGGGAAAAGTCGAGATCCGACCAATAGGAGGCCAAGACTTTCTTTTCGTACTATCATTGAGGCGTGAGGCAAAAAGTGTGCTGAGAAGGAAGTGGGCCATCGATGGGCGAGACTTGTACTTGATGTGGTGGTCGACAATAGTCCATTGTGATAAAGGGAAGTCGTCGATGCCGGTGAAGACACTATGGGTGAGGGTTGTGGGTCTCCCTATTCATCTTCGCGGGGAGGAGATGTATCAGGTTATAGGAGATCAATGTGGCAGCTTCGTGGAGGCGGACGAAATAGACTTGAGGGTGGTTTGATTGCACGTCCAAAATAGGGTCCGATTCCATCTCGTCTTCTAGTTCGGTGGGAGTCATGGCAGTACTCGATGGCAGGATATACGGAGCGAGGGTTTTGGACCGAAGGTCCGTCGATTTTGGGAGGTTCGCAGATTTGGGAGGTGGGGTAGATAAAAATTTCGTAAGGAAATTGGTGAATCCTAGCCTTAAGGGAGTGGGTCAGCAGCGCTTTTTGCCTATTGTGGGCCAGATGGGGAATGTTAGGACCTAATTCGAAATGGGCCAAGCTGGGCTACATCAGAATACGCAAAACCGCAACAGTTGGTTTATGATGGGCCTCAGGTTCTAGACCAGTGTAATGTTAGCCTAAGGAGGCTGTTTAGGCTGAAGCAGGGGTAGGAAAACTTATCTGTTGATTGGGTGTTTGATTCCTTGCAGGACACAATTGGGTCACACCGGCAAGTCATGGAAGGTGGCGTTTCGACGTCACAGGAGGAGCTGCCGTGAGCCTCGCTGGAAAGTTGTCGTCTGTTGACGGTAGAGCCACACCAGGAAGAGTAGGAGCTGTTCAGCAAAATGGGGTCCGATCGGGAGCAGCCAGTAGACACTTTTGCTAGAGAAGTGGACGACGGTATGGGGACTGAGATGGGGAATGAGAGGAGCTAGGCAGACATAGGAGATGAGATGGCATTGGTGCTACGACCTCTTGCACTCGCAGAGGGGGCCTTCGGACGGTCAGACCTCTAGTTGGGAGTGGAGGCAAAACTGGAGAATGAGTTTGGAGGAAAGCAATTACCAACTTTGGACGAGGTTTCGAATTGGGTGTTGGCTCGGATTTCTGAGGTTAGCAAATTGTTAAGTGTTTCATTTGAGGGACATGAGAAGGAGGCATTGAAATTGTTTTCGGCAATTGAGGTATCATGGAAAGGGGATGCATCGGATCGCCCAAAATTGCAGGCTATTGGTCAGAAGGCAAAGGGTGCTCGGGAGTTGCGTAGATTGGAGTGTTTAATAAATTATGACAGAAGCTCAGAGGGGGGTGATCGAAGAGTGCGGAGGGGGTGTGAAGATCAACTATTGTTGCCATGCGTTTAAAAATCTTGTCTTGGAATGTGCGAGGCTTAAATGATAGGGGAAAGAGGGTGGTGATCAAATCTTTGTTGAAGACAACTAGAGCGGATGTGGTATGCTTGCAGGAGACAAAAATGGAGTGCATTGGAAGGGTAGTTCGGGAGCTGTGGGGTGGGAGATATGTGGAGTGGGTAGTCTTACCAGCTATAGGTTTAGCTGGTGGTATCTGAATCTGTTGGGATAGTAGGGTGGTCGTGAAAGAGGGAGAAGAGGTGGGGGGCTTCTCTTTGTCTTGTCTGTTCCTGTGTATTGAGGATGATTTCCATTGGGTGTTCACAGGGGTGTACGGGCAAGTGAGGGGGGTGGACCAGAATGCCTTTTAGGAGGAACTTCAGAGTATAGCTTATAGGTGGGGGTGCCTTGGTATGCGGGTGGGGATTTCAAAGTTGTGCAGAGTCCGGAGGAGAAAGTCGGGGTGAGATATGTGATGGGGCCTATGAGGGCTTTTTCTTCTTTTATTGATGAGCTAGAGTTCATTGATCCGCCCTTATAGGGAGGGGGTTTTATATGGTCAAGAGGTCGGGCTATGTCCCGAATTGATAGATTTTTGGTTACTGGGGATTGGGAGGAGCACTTTCTCAGATGATCTAGATGAGGTTGCAGCGTCCGGTTTCGAACCATTGGCCAGTGCTATTGGACAGTGGGGGGGTTCGGCATGGCCTGTCACCATTTCGATTCGAGAATATGTGGCTGCGAGCAGAGGGCTTTGTGGAGAAGGTTGAGGGCTGGTGGGGTAGTTACAATGTGGTAGGGTTGCCTAGTTGTCGGTTAGCTCTAAAGTTTAAACTGCTTAAGTCTGATTTGAAGCGGTGGGAATGTGGAGGTGTTTGGTCGGTTGGAGGCTCAGAAGGCGGATACCTTGTCTGTCATATAGGAGTTAGACGACAAGGAAGCTAGGGGAGGTCTTTTTGAAGCAGACTTGGTTTGTCGAGATGGGGCTCGGAAGGAGTATGGGCATATTGCCCATATGGAAGAAATTAGTTTTCGTCAGAAGTCTAAATGTCTGTGGTTGAAAGATGGGCACTGCAACACAAAATTCTTCCATCGAATGGCTAATGCTCATAGGAGGTCAAATCAGATAGGAAAGATATGTGTTAAGGGGGTGCTTCTAGCATCAGAAGAGGAAGTTAGGAGTGGTATAGTAGGCTTCTATCAACATTTATTCCGGACAAGGGGGAAATGTGGAGGTCGGGGCTAGATGGGGTTACTTTTGATACTATTTCAGAGGCGGATGGTCGAATGTTGGAGAGACTGTTCACAGAGGAGGAGATGTTGGGTGTTTTAAGGAGTATGCCTGGGGATAAGGTGCCAGGGCCTGATGGTTTTTCTATTGCCTATTTCCAACAGTGTTGGACGCTGGTGAAAGCGGATGTCATGGCCATGTTTGTGCAATTCTACCAGACGGGGCTAGTTTGAGAAGAGCCTTAATGCAACTTTTATAGCTTTGATTCCTAAGAAAAAGGGAGCAGAGGATATTCGGGCTTTTTGGCCAATTAGTTTGTTGGGGAGTGCTTACGAGCTTTTGGCCAAAGTTTTGGCAACTAGGTTTCGGGATGTGCTGGAGGGGGTGGTGTTAGCCACAGAATGCCTTTGTGGGGGGAGCGTCAGATCTTGGATGCTGTGCTTGTGGCAAATGAGTGTGTAGACTCGCAGATTAGGCCAGGGAAGGAGGCCATTATTTGTAAGTTTTATATTGAGAAGGCCTATGACAATGTGAATTGGAAGTTTTTGCTCTATGTGTTAGAAAGGATGGGCTTTGGGGTGAAATGGAGGAGCTGGGCGCAGTTTTGTATTTCTACTTTGCAGATGTCGATCTTGGTCAATGGGACAGCGGCAAGTTTCTTTCCTACATGGAGGGGTTTACGACAGGGAGACCCTTTATCTTCTTTACTGTTTATTTTGGTATGGAGGCCTTGAGTCGGATGCTGTCTAGAGCTGTTCAAGGGGGTCTGATGTCAAGGTTTGAGGTGGGGTAAGTCCTGCTACTTTGGTGGTTTCTCACCTTTTTTATGCTGATGATGCGCTTATTTTTTGTGATGTGGATGCGGATCAGATTGGTCATTTGTGGTGTGTGTTGTGTTTTGAGGCAATGTTTGGGCTTCCAGTTAATCTGGCGAAGTTGGAATTGATTCCAGTGGGTGAGGTGGTTTGACTCCCTGTGTTGGCAGCTATTTTGGGCTGTAAGGTGGCTAGATTGTCGGTTTCTTATTTGGGGCTTTCCTTGGGGGCTACTTTTAAGGAGAAAAGGGTGTGGGATGGGGTGGTGGATCGAGTGTAGCGACGTTTAGCGGGGTGAAAGCGGCAGTATTTATCCAAAGGAGGGCGGAGCACATTGATTAAGAGTGTTCTATCTAGTATATTGACGTACTTTATGTCAATACATATGATTACAGTGGTAGTTGGAAAAGTTGCAACAAGATTTTTTGTGGAGTGGTGGGAGGGAGGGTTTTCATTATCATCTGGTAGCTTGGGAATCTATATGTAGACCCAAGGGGAGGGGTTTGGGAGTTCGAAGGTTGGTTGAGTTTAATCGGGCTCTTTAGGAAGTGGTTGTAAGGTTTGTGGGGAGAGGGAGAGATTGTGAGAAGGTGGTTGGATGGTGGTGAAGGCAAGTGGGTTGGATAGGGGGGAGTGGTGCTCGGACAAGGTGGGTCATTCTCATGGTCGGGGTTTGTGGAAGGGGATTTGGTTGGGGTGGAAGGAGTTTTGGGGTGGGGCTTAAGGTGGGGGTGGGGATAGGGTTCGCTTTTGGCTTGACAAGTGGTGTGGTGGGGTGTCTTTGGCTAATATGTTTCCTTTGATTTTTGCCATTGCTGCGGATAGGGAGGAGACAGTTGCCTTGGTCAGAATGTTCATCTTTGTCGTGATGTTCAAGATTGGGAGTTGGATCAGTTGATCTTTTGGGATTTTTGTATGGGGTGAAGTATGAAGGGGTTGGGGTGGATTCTTTGGTGTGAGATTGTCCGAGATCTAAAGGGGTTTTTTCAGTGTCTTCGTTTTATAATGCGGTAGTGGGAGGTGTTGATGTTGTCTTTCCTTGGAGGTGTATTTGGGGCATTGGATCACCTTCTAAGGTCGCTTTTTTTTGTTTGGACAGAAGCTCTAGGTCATATTTTGACTTTGATAATCTTATTCGTCGGCAGAATATATTGGTTAATTGGTGATGTATGTGTTGTGGGGATGCAGAGACGATGGATCATTTGTTTGTTCATTGTCCGGTTGCGTATCGGTTATGGAGCTTCATTGTTGCTTTGTTTGGTATTGTGTGGGTGCAACCAGGGTCTGTGTTGGGTGTTCTTCAGAGTTGGGGAGGGGCTAGGTGGTAAGAGGCATCGGAAGGCTTGGCCTCTTGCTGCCCATTGTTTGCTTTGGTTGATTTGGTTGGAGTGCAATAGGCGTGTCTTTCAGGACATGTGTCATTCAGTTTCTTGGTTAGAGAATCGGCTTTTGTTGGTATTGTAGAGTTGGGTTACGGGTTCGGTTGATCCCGTTGTTTTCGTTTTTGTAGATTTTGTGGAGGATTTGCTTAGTTAGTCTTGAAGGCCCTTCTGTGGGTGTTTTGTATTCGTTGAATCGCCTTGATGCTTTTCTAATGAAGTTTACTTATTTATCAACAAAAAAAAAAAAGAGGCCCATTTGATGGCATGGCAACATCCAGAGAGCCAACCATCACAAATCTAGCAAACACGCAAGTGCTTTGGCTTGCAAACTGGACAAAGCCTTGATAGGTCTAGTTCCTGCTGATAGTTACATGGTGGAAACAAAAATCAACCACCACAAAGTAAAAGTAGCCACTGATTTTACTGAGACAGGAAAAGTGTATTTTGTATATTCCTGCCCCTGATATCAAGGCCCCAACATCTAATAAAAAGCACAACATAGAATTTTTTTTTCCATAATTTAAGAGATGAAAAATGTGATATTGAAATTGTCTAATAAGCTATAGACACAAATCTGGAGAGAGAGAGAGAGAGAGAGAGAGAGAGAGAGAGAGCTAACCACAGATCGCATGATGTCTGATACACTTTTTGGGGAAGCATCAATAGGACAACAGTGTGCATCTGCTATGACGTCTTCAAGAGAGATCCACATAGAAGTGGAACAAATATCAGTAGCGTTTTATGTCACCTGAAGGGTAGAACTAGTGTTACCCGAACACATTTCTTCAGTCATTGATAAGTGTGAACAGCCCGGGGCAAATCTTCTAGAGAGCATACCCTTCGTTTCTACTGTTCCTCTCTTCTAAGAACGTTTTTGGAAATACTTATTTTTTTCTACCAAGAATTATTACAAATTTCAATTGATTCAACAATGGGATCATTGGAGTTATTGTGTTATTAGTATAGGGTTCATCTTTTTAACCATAAAGCGATCCCAAAAATATTTTCCAACATGTACTTTAAAAGTTACCGTAGCAGAAAAAACAAATTAAATATAATAAACTAAAATATAAGAAGAGAGGTGTTTTGGTATCATAAAACGTAAAAGAAAATGGGTCATATTGCCCATACAAATGAGTTGTAACATGACTAATTTGAAAGGGAAAAAAAGCATTATTTAATTGGGTGCCTAATTGTTAAAGAAAGTTACTCTAGACGTATTTTAAATTCTAATTGTGTAATCTAGACAAATCTACCCTTATCGTACCATGTTTCCGATCCTTTTCCATGTAACATAGGGTAGAACACTAATTTGGGCAACTTTATCCCTTCCCCCTCTAGTCCCTGGATTCCCAAACCTAACCCCCATTGGGATTGCTATTTTCCTCTTGTGGGATTATTTTGGTAACAGGATTAGTTTGTCCAGAGTTGAAAAGTGCAAACATCAGATTGGAGGGGTAAGGACTGGGTAGTCCAATCCGGAGTATTTGGTGTGATGTCCTACTTATGGATTTTACTAGCATGTTATTAGATCACCCTCGGCTTTATTTTAAAATTGTGCTTAATTATAGTTTTTAAACCAAGATAACAAGGAGTTTAGATTTGTTAGAAATTTTAAGAGATTTAGGATGTTACTTCTATTTGGTATTTTAGATTTTATTTCTGTCCCTTATTGTATTGGACAAAGCTTGGTGTAGAGACTTACAAGAGCTTTGGCATAATTGTATTAAGCTTAGAAAAATTTATGGATGTGTACACTTGTAATCTTATGTTCTTACTCATTATACAAATAAGGGTTAATTACATTAAAACCTCCTCAATTTGCAAATCTTGTCTTACCCCCTCATCTATGACACGTACATTTTGACCCCCTTAATTATAAAAATGCATCGCTTTCAACCTCATGCCCTGTTCTAGAAGGGCCATTTGTATAGTTTTTTTATAGTTAAATGGGGCCAAAATGCACAAGGTCATTGATGAGGGAAGGGAGGTAAGGTGTTATTCGCTAGTAGTTGAGGGGGTCTTGATGTAATTACGCTTAAAGTAATTACTATAAAATATGAGAAGATTTAATTACCAAGTGGCCGTTGGTTCCCTAATGGATAGACTAGTGGTGGAAGCAATATTTGGTTCGCTATTGTCTCATATTTCTTGTCTTTAATCATTGCAAAGTGTAGTTCTATATTACACCACCCCATCATTCATAGATCTACTTCGTACAGTTTTCCAAGGTGGTATTCCCATCATTCATGGATCTACTTTTCTTGGACTTTGCAGGGTCCAAACCCACTCTCATCTAAGAAGAAAAAGAATTGTGGGCATGCAAAAGCAAATCTTGTTTCAGAAAAGGTGAGTTATTTCTGAATGCTTGTACTCCTCAGTCTTCCCTTTTTCTTGTCTGCTTTATATTATTGAGGGCAATAATTTGATGTTCGGTGATCCTGGCCATACTATGGTTGATAGTGTTTCGTAGTGAGGTTGATATCGTAGTGATGCACAGATTTGTTTTGAACTTTGGAGCAATGCAGATCCTTGACTGGGCTGCATAATGCTTGTGGCATAATTTTGGAGGAGTCTCTTTATTCTGAATCTTGTCTGTTTGCCCATCCAAAACCATGCTTCTGCTTGTTAATGTTTCAGAATTACTTGTAAAAAATAGCTTCTGAATTAGGGAAACGGATTCAATCATGGATTATAGAGGGTCTAGAAGCCAGCAAATTTGCAATGGATACAAAATGAGTTCAAACTGTGATATGTTTAGATTAATGTACAATATTGTTTGCAAAAGCAGACTTGGAAATGTTGATCCATAAAGTAATCATCTGCTAGATGATAACCAGCAAATTGGTTGTAGTTTACTTTTTTAAAATAACAGAACTGTTCTTCAACTTTTCTATTGCTGATCATCATGACATTAATATGTGGTAGTATAGATGCAGGACAACAATGATGGCAGTGAAACCGCAAGAACCAGGAGCAGGAAACGGAAAAGATCATGTAAGCAAGGCAAAAAGCTTGAAGTGACAAATGATTAACAGTTCTTGGCACGTGGAAAGAGCATTAAGTGGTGGTTTTCTTGTTAGCTGATAGCTAAGTGAGTGCATTAAGTTTACAGACAAATTGCAGGATAAGTTGACTCAATGGCAAGTTGGCTTTTTTTAGGTAGGGAACATTCTTACTTTTCCTAAAAGCTGACTAGATTTTTTTTTGGAAGTATAGAGTTTCAGCAATTATATAACTTCATGGAAATGTTTAAAATAGAATTGATGTCTCTTTGTTTATTGTATCTGTGGTTAGTGTGTTTTGTGTCAACATTGTACAGTGTACCAATCCTTCATTTCCCTTTCTGTTGAGGTGGTTTGGACACAAGAAAAAACAAATATTAAAGAAGAAGAGGTAGGAGAGGGAAATTACCTTTCTGATCTGAATATATATTTCTGAGTTGCCGTTTCACCAAGTTTGTGATAAAATATAAGCAAATTCCAAGTATTTTTTATTAAGGATTTCCTGAGAGAATAGCTTCAGAGTATCATGCTTTAAGATATGTCTATAGCATATTGTGAATAATTAGAAGAAAATATGTTTCATTGATCCCTAGCTACTATGGATCATGCTTTGTTAGCTGTCATATAGGTTATGATTGTACCAGGATAGGATTAGCTACTTTGGATTGGATTGGAATTTTAGATGGATTTTATTGGGACTTGGTTGGTAGGTTGGTATGGTAGGTAGATGTTTACTGTCATAGCTTGCATACATCAACAGGGGGCAAGGCAATGAAACAAATCAGGACATGCTGCAGTCAAGGATTTAGGGAATAAATGTTGGGGAAACAATATAGTTTCCATTTTTATTGAATCCAAGGTCTTGAATTAATGGTGGATTTTGTTTTACTTTTCATCAGTTTAATAAATTGCAATATTGGGAAAGTACTGTGTGTGTATGGATTTGAAGTGCATATTGTGACTTTGAACGAAACATATAGTAGTTATTCACACACTATGTTCTCATGGCTGATGATGTCAAAATGCCATTTCCTTGTTTATTCTCCATTCTGTTTCTCATATAATTCGCTAAGGTTAAGGCGTGTGTTCTTTAAGCCACGGCAGTAGTCTCCTTCTCTCTTCAGTTCAGTTTGACTTGGAAGACACTCTCTCAGGTGCACATGCTCGAATTTACTTTTGTTTGCAAAGGTAAGTCAAACACAAACCCTTCTTCAAGGGGCCTGCCTGCTTATATTTCTTAACTATATATATAGATATATGGATTGAAGGGAATGTTTTTAGTGGTATTTTCTATTCGATCTTTCAGATGTAACCTACAAAGAAGATATGGCCAAAACATGATGCCAAAAGTTTCATACACTGCTGGGGTGGTGGTCCTCTTAAGTGTTAAAAGAGCGACTCCCTAATATTCATTTCCTGTTATTGTTCTTACTTAGGTCCTGTCTTTTCTGATGTGTTCCTTTCTGTTGAAAGGGTCATTTAATTTAATTAAATAAATATATTAGAGAGAGAGAGAGAGAGAGAGTCAAAGGAAATAGGGGTGAGTGTGAGTAAAATCGTGAGGGGCTTCATTCATTCACGTCGGTTGGTCAGGCGAGGGGATGCTAGCTGCTAGGATGGGACGACTTTAATGATAATCTCATGTGGGTGTGGGTGTGGGCGGCCTTGTTTGGGATACACCATATGAGTATACTTTTTATTTTTTTATCTTTTTTTTGGTCACATTACATTTCTATTTTTCTGCACATCTTTTCATAAAAAATTAAAAAGTGCACTTTGATTGGGGAATTTACCAATCAGAGGCAATTTGAAAAAATTATTACATATGTATAGAAAAATTTATAATTTTAATTATTAATATTGATAAAATTTATCGTTATTTTGTAATTATTTTTCAAGGTTTAGACTAATGAAATTTTCCCTTATTATTATTATTGTTAGTTATTACAGATCCCAATTCTTATGGATTTGTTTCTTTCTTTTGTTAACAATGTTACAACTTTCTTTTATTACATGGCATGGCACACAGATTTCCTAAGAAAAGAAAAAAGAGGCCATTATTTTCTGTTCTGAATGATCATGCCCCCTCGCCCTTCTCCTGGGGTTGGTGGGTAGGTGGATTTAGGGTTTATTCTTTATTATCAATATATGTACATGACAATTCCCAAAGGGTTGTGACACTTTCAGGTCAGAGGCCTTTGGTAATTTCAGGATTACTGGCTGGTTACGACGCTAAACCTATAGGGGTGGGTTTGGGTTGTGACAGTTTTATATACAAATACAATGTCCATAGAATTGTGTAGACATATATGAAACTGAAATTCTAAACTGAAATATATACATACATAAGTGACGTCAAACTTCCTTAGATCTTGCTTCACTATACAAGTAATATAATAAGGGACTAGCCCAACGTACAGATAACAGAAACAAAATGACAAAACATCTTTGACATGGTTCATAAAACTTGACTTTCAAAAGAGAACCTCCCTAGGAGGCACGGTGGCTGGCTGACCCAAAACTTTTCAGGCAGCAGCTTAGACCTGGTCACGCGCATGCTCGCCTATATACATAATATAAATAATGAGCGGAAGCCTAGTAAATAATAACATAGTAAAGGGTTTAAATGAATGATGTCCCATATCAGATTCAAAAACATATGCCATATCAGAAATAGATTCAGATTCATATTCTTCTTCATATCATATATAGAAAACATAATTCATGCTTAATCATACATGGTACATCCATTAACGCTGACAAATCAAATATAGAGCATAAAGGGTCGTACTTGCCAGTTCCATTAAGGAACCTTTGGTACCGGGAACAGATAACATATTTAAGTCACGATATTGTTAACCTCGGGCGAGGGCCATGAGACCACGATATTATTATCCCCGGATAAGGGCTTTGTGCTAAAGATGCCATGAGTACTTGTCAGAAATTGGATAATCATTCATTATATAGAATATAACATTTCAGAAAACAGATCTTGATTCAACATATAAAAAATAAATAAAGTTGAACATAATTTTACTAAATTATTACTCACAGATGGCTCCGAAAGTAGACAGATAGAGCAGACAAATCAGATAGCTTACGGCGCGTGACCTACACAAATATAATAGATACACAGATTGAAACATACACTCGGATAATAATTAACTTATTTCGTTTCGTTTCGTTTCGTTCTTAGTGTGTTTCTACGTCTTATCATCATTATCATATCTTATTTGTGGCTTAGGAATGCCTAGGATGCAATGGGAAAGCCAAAATGAGTTTCAAAACACTTAATCATTTTCGTTGAAAACAGGGGTCTCGCTTGAGCGCAACTTCCTTTGCTCGAGCAGTCTATAAACTTTGCCAAAGTACTGGTTGCTTGATTTTTTTGCTTGACGCATGCTCGACGGTCGCTCGAGCTCACTTAAGCACAACTCTTGTCGCTCGAGTGGTCTGCAAAACTTGTAAACTTCTGGGAGCAAAAATTTTACGCTCGAGCCAACTTTTGGTTGGTCGAGCGGGAGTGCCAAAAAAAGAGTGGTCGCTCGAGCGCAGGTTCTGACGCTCGAGCGGAGAGCAAAATTCTAGAATTTCTAGATTGTACTCCCAAGTTCAAAACTCAAATTCAAAGCTTTAAAATGCAACCTTTGGGCCCCAAAACTTGAGAAAACATGTTTAAACTTGTAAAACATAGAGAATTAAAGATCATTTCATGAAATCAAGGCCCATAAGCATGTCAATTGTACAAACTCAAGCTTGAAATGTGAAAACATAATATAAACATGACATGCATGAAATGATTTGAGCTTCAAGTTTCCAAATCATGAGCAAATGAGATGTTTAGGTCAAAAACATGTTGAATTCCTTGAACAAAACTAAGATATGGACATGCATGTGAAAATTCTTAAGAATCAACTTACAAATCTTAATGAAGTATGCATGCATGCATGATACACTCCCAAAACCAATTATCTAAGCTTGGTTCTTGCATTACACAACTTAATTCTTTGAATTCAAGTGGTAAGTGACTCAATTCCAAAACTCAAAGGTTGAATTCTTACCTTAGATGATCAATGAGGCTCTAAATGATCAATTGTGTGAAGTTTTAAGCCAAAACCTCCAAGTTTTCTAGCAATCCTCTTAACTTTAGCTCAAACTCTTCTTTTTCTTTCCCCCACGTTTTAAACATGAAGATGAGGAAATGGAGGTGTAAACTAAAGGCCTAAGTCAATATGCCTTATATAGGCTTGGTTAGTGATATATAATTAAGGGCTAATCAATTGATATTTTTAACTCTAATTATTTTATTCTGAATTGAATTTTAATCGAACTTACCATAATGTTCTAAAAATTCCAAATAACACATATATCAAGTCAATTTCGTGACCGGACACCGGTAAAGCTGTCAATTCGCAGAACAAAACAGAAACACAAACAGGTATAAATACAAATAATGCAATACACATGTAATTAACTCAGGATTTCATCTTAATTACTTATTAAGCATACTTAATCATAGCTTAATCATGGCTTAAAAGTTAATTATGGGTCGGGGTTGTTACAGAAACTGATCAATGAGTGTGTATTTTGTGAGTCCGAATTTGTTGAAGTTGAAGATCTCAATTTCACGGTAAAGTTAATCCATTAGCAGACTAACTTAGATTCACTTTAGTGATATATATCATTCATCTTATAAAACTGAAAAAATTATCCATCTAAAAATCCAATTGATCCAACATGGATTGTTATACTATTAGATAATTTTTATCTATACGGTATATATTTTTAAAAATAAATTGTACATGTATTACAATATATATATATATATATATATATAATATTTGATTATGTAATTACATCAATCAAAATTTTGTATGCATGTTGTTCTTATCTTGTCATTGAGTTGAATGTTTCAGATCATTAACATGGGAACAAACAATGAGCTAAATTCACCCACAAAGCGATGTTCAACTATAGCAAATCCGAACTCGTATTTTGTTCACAATAATCAATATTCAACGCTCTTTAAGAGTCTCATAAATTTCAACATTTCAAGTCACTTTCCAAAAATTGATATGATTTTTCTTAACAACTCATAATTTCCAAAAGTCTCAAATCAAACTAGGTTTTCTTATACAAAAAAAATTAGGGTTTCTTTCTCAAAATATTATTTTCTTCAAAAAATAAGTCACAAGTTAACTCAAAGAATATTTATTCACCTTCAAGCAAAACTCAA
>JAPPVO010005742.1:0-10059 GCA_030407325.1 Camellia japonica | reverse complement strand
TGGGCCGTGTGCCCGAAAACGAGCTGTGAGTCCGAAAACGAGCCGTGTGCCCGAAAATAAGTTCGATTCCGAAAACGAGCTGTGAGTCCGAAAACGAGCTGTGTGCCCGAAAATGAGCCGTGTGCCCGAAAGTGAGAGCTGTGTGCCCGAAAACGAGCGGTGTGTCCGAAAACGAGCCGTGTGCCCGAAAATGAGAGCTGTGTGCCCGAAAACGAGCAGTCTGAACGAAAATGAGCTGTGTGCCCGAAAGTTGACGATGTGCCCGAAAATGAGCTGTGTGTTCGAAAACGAGTGTGTGCCCGAAAATGAGCCGTGTGCCCGAAAATGAGATGTGATTTACAAAATGAGCCGTGTGCCCGAAAATGAGCTGTGATTTCGAAAAACGAGCAGTTTACCCGAAAACGAGCTGTGAGTCCAAAAATGAGCCGTGTGCCCGAAAACGAGCCGTGTGTGTCGAAAATGAGAGCTGTGTGCCCGTAAATGAGTTATGTGCCCGAAAAGGAGCCGTGTGCCTGAAAACGAGTTATGAGTCCGAAAACGAGCCGTGTGCTCGAAGATGAGCTGCGTGCCCGAAAATTAGCTGTTTGCCCGAAAACAAGCTGTGTGCCCGAAAATGAGCCGTGTACCCAAAATCGGGCCATGTGCCCGAAAACGATCCGTGTGCCGAAAATGAGGTGTGTGCCCAAAAACGAGCCGTGGGCCCGAAATCGAGCCGTGTGCCCGAAAACGAGCCGTGTGCCCGAAATTGAACTGTGAGTCCAAAAACGAGCTATGTGCCCGAAAATGAGCCGTGTGTCCTAAAATGAGTTGTGTGCCTGAAAATGAGACGTGTGCCCGAAAATGAGTTGTGTGCCCGAAAACAAGCCGTGTACCTGAAAACGAGCTGTGAGTCCGAAAATGAGTTGTGTGCCCGAAAAGGACCTCTGTGCCCGAAAACGAGCCGTGTGTCTGAAAATGGGCCGTGTGCCCGAAAATAATAGCTGTGTGCCTGAAAATGAGTTGTGCGCCCAAAAATGTGTCGTGTGCCCGAAAAGGAGCCGTGTGCCTGAAAGTGAGAGCTGTGTGCCCGAAAATGAGCTATGTGCCTTAAAATAAGCCGTGTGCCCGAAAACAAGCGGTGAGTCCGAAATCGAGCCGTGTGCCCGAAAACGAGAGCTGTCTGCCCGAAAATGAGTTGTGTGCCCGAAAATGAGCCGTGTGCCCGAAAACGAGCCGTGTGGCCGAAAATGAGCCGTGTCCCCGAAAATGAGTTGTCTGCCAGAAAACGAGCCGTGTGCCCGAAAATGAGTTGTGTGCCCGAAAACGAGCCGTGTGTCCGAAAATGAGCTGTGAGTCCAAAAACGAGCCGTGTGCCCGAAAATCAACCGTGTGCCCGAAAACGAGCTGTGAGTCCAAAAACGAGCTCTGTGCCCGAAAATGAGTTATGTGCCCCAAAACGAGCTCTGTGCCCGAAAATTGATTGTGTGGCCGAAAATGATTTGTGTGCCCGAAAACGAGCTTTGAGTCCGAAAACGAGCTGTGTGCCCGAAAATGACCCGTGTGCCCGAAAACGAGTTGTGTGTCCAAAAATGGGCCGTGTGCCCGAAAACGAGCCGTGTGCCCGAAAATGAGAGCCGTCTGCCCGAAAATAAGCCGTGAGTCCGAAAATGAGCTCTGAGGCCAAAAACGAGCCGTGTGCCCGAAAATGAGTTGTGTGCCCGAAAACAAGCCGTGTGCCCGAAAATGAGGTGCGTGCCCGAAAACGAGCCATGTGCCCGAAAACGAGCTGTGAGTCCGAAAACGGGCTGTGAGTCCGAAAATGAGTTGTGTGCCCGAAAATGAGCCGTGTGCCCGAAAACGAGCTTTATGGCCAAAAATGGGCCTTGTGCCCGAATACGAGCCGTGTGCCCGAAAATGAGCCGTGTGCCCGAAAACGAGCTCTGAGTCCGAAAACGAGCCATGTGCCCGAAAATTAGAGTTGTGTGCCCGAAAACGAAAATGAGTTGTGTTGCCCGAAAACGAGCCGTGTGCCCGAAAATGAGTTGTGTGCCCGAAAACAAGCCGTGTGCCCAAAAACGATCACTGTGCCGAAAATGAGGTGTGTGCCCGAAAACGAGCCGTGGGCCCAAAAACGAGCCGTGTGCCCGAAAACGAGCTGTGTGCCCGAAAATGAGCTGTGAGTCCAAAAACGAGCCGTGTGGCTGAAAATGAGCCGTGTGCCCGAAAATTAGTTGTGTGCCCCAAAACGAGCCATGTACCTGAAAATGAGTTGTGTGCCCGAAAACGAGCCGTGTGTCCGAAAACGAGCTGTGTGCCCGTAAATGACCCTGTGCCCGAAAACGAGCTGTGTGTCCAATAATGGGCCATGCGCCCGAAAACGAGCCGTGTGCCCGAAAATGAGCCGTGTGCCCGAAAACGAGCTGTCAGTCTGAAAACGAGCCATGTGCCCGAAAATGAGAGCTGTGTGCCCGAAAATGAGTTGTGTCCCCGAAAATGTGCCGCGTGCCCGAAAACGAGCTGAGTTCGAAAATGAGCTGTGAGTCCGAAAACGAGCCGTGTGGCCGAAAACGAGCCATGACCCCGAAAACGAGCCATGTGCCCGAAAATGAGTTGTGTGCCCGAAAACGAGCTGCGAGTCCGAAAACGAGCCGTGTGCCCGAAAATGAGCTGTGAGTCCAAAAATGAGCCTTGTGCCCGAAAATGAGCTGTCAGTCCAAAAACGAGCCGTGTGGCCGAAATTGAGCCGTGTGCCCGGAAACAAGCTGTGAGACAGAAATCGAGCTGTGTTCCCGAAAATGAGTTGTGTGACACAAAACGAGCTGTGTGCCCGAAAATGAGTTGTGTGCCCGAAAACGAGCCGTGTGCACGAAAACGACCTGTGAGTCTGAAAACGAGCTGTGTGCCCGAAAATGACCCGTGTGCCCGAAAACGAGCTGTGTGTCCAAAAATAGACCGTGTGCCCGAAAATGAGCCGTGTGCCCGAAAACGGGCTGTGAGTCCGAAAACGAGCGGTGTGCACGAAAATGAGAGCTGTGTGCCCGAAAATGAGTTGTGCGCTCGAAAATGTGCCGTGTGCCCGAAAACGAGCTGTGAGTCCGAAAACAAGCCGTGTGCCAGAAAATCAGTTGTGATTCCGAAAACGTGCTGTGAGTCCGAAAACGAGCAGCGTGCCCGAAAATGAGCCGTGTGCCCGAAAGCGACCTATGTGCCCGAAAATAAGCCATGTGCCCGAAAACAAGCGGTGAGTCCGAAAACGAGCCGTGTGCCCGAAAACGAGCCGTGAGCCCGAAAACGGGCCGTGTGCCCGAAAATGAGAGCTGTGTGCCCGAAAATGAGTCGTGTGCCCGAAAACGAGCTGTGAGTCCGAAAACGGGTCTTGTGCCCGAAAACGAGCCTTGTGCCCGAAAATGAGCTGTGGGTCCTAAAACGAGTCGAGTGCCCAAAAACGAGCCGTGTGCCCGAAAATGAGCTGTGAGTCCAAAAACGAGCTGTGTGGCCGAAAACGAACCGTGTGCTCGAAAATGAGTTGTGTGCCCGAAAACGAGCCGTGTGCCCGAAAACGAGCTGTGAGTCCCAAAACGAGCAGTGAGCCCGAAAATGAGTTGTACGCCCGAAAATAAGCCGTGTGCCCGAAAAGGAGCTTTGTGTCCAAAAATGGGCCGTGTGCCCGAAAACGAGCCGTGTGCCCGAAAAGAGCCGTGTGCCCAAAAACGAGCTCTGAGTCCGAAAACGAGCCGTGTGGCCGAAAGTTAGAGCTGTGTGCCCGAAAACGAGCAGTGTACTCGAAAACGAGCTGTCTGCCCGAAAATGAGTTGTGTGCCCGAAAACAAGCCGTGTGCGCGAAAATGAGTTGTGTGCCCGAAAACGAGCCGTGTGCCCGAAAAAGGAGCTGCGTGCCCGAAAATGAGCTGTGAGTTACAAAACGAGCCGTGTGCCCGAAAATGAGCAGTGATTCTGAAAACGAGCAGTGTGCCCGAAAACGAGCTGTGATTCCGAAAATGAGCCGTGTGGCCAAAAACGAGCCATGTGCCCGAAAACGAGCCGTGTGCCGAAAATGAGAGCTGTGTGCCCGAAAATGAGTTATGTGCCCGAAAATGAGCCGTGTGCCTGAAAACGAGCTGTGAGTCCGAAAACGAGCCGTGTGCTCGAAAATGAGCCGTGTGCCCGAAAACGATCCGTGTGCCGAAAATGAGGTGTGTGCCTGAAAACGAGCCGTGTCCCTGAAAACGATGCGTGTGCCCGAAAATGAGCTGTGAGTCGAAAAACGAGCCGTGTGGCCGAAACAAGCCGCGTGCCCGAAAACGAGTCGTGTGCCTGAAAACGAGCTGAGTACGAAAACGAGCTGTGAGTCCGAAAATGAGTGGTGTGCCCGAAAATGACCTGTGTGTCCGAGAACGAGCCGTGTGCCCAAAAATGAGCAGTGTGCCCGAAAATGACTTGTGTGCCCGAAAATGAACCGGGTGCCCGAAAACGAGCTATGAGTCCGAAAATGGGTCGTGTGCTCGAAAACGAGCCGTGTGCCCGAAAATGAGCTGTGAGTCCAAAAACGAGCCGTGTGCCCGAAAATGAGCCGTGTGCCCGAAAATGAGTTGTGTGCACGAAAACGAGCCGTGTGCCCGAAAACAGGCTGAGTCCGAAAACGAGCTGCGAGTCCGAAAATGAGTTGTGTGCCCGAAAATGAGCCGTGTGCCCGAAAACGAGCTTTGTGTCCAAAAATGGGCCGTGTGCCCGAAAACTAGCCATGTGCCTGGAAATGAGCCGTGTGCCCGAAAACGAGCTGAGTTCAAAAACGATCTGTGTGCCTGAAAAGGAGTTGTGTGCCCGAAAACGAGCCGTGTGCCGGAAAACGAGTCGTGTGCCTAAAAACCAGCCGTGTGCCCGAAAATGAGCTGTGAGTCCAAAAATGAGCCGTGTGGCCGAAAACGAGCTGTGAGTCCGAAAACGGGTCGTGTGCTCGAAAACGAGCCGTATGCCCGAAAATGAGTTGTTTGCCCGAAAACGAGCCGTGTGCCCAAAAATGAGCTGTGAGTTCGAAAACGGGTCGTGTGCCTGAAAACGAGCCGTATGCCCGAAAATGAGTTGTTTGCCCGAAAACGAGCCGTGTGCCCAAAAATGAGCTGTGAGTCCAAAAACGAGCCGTGTGCCCGAAAACGAGCCGTGTGCCCGAAAGTCAGTTGTGATTATGAAAACGTGCTGTGAGTCCGAAAAGGAGCAGTGTGCCCGAAAATGAGCCGTCAGCCCGAAAGTGAGAGCTGTGTGCCTGAAAATGAGTTTTGTGGCCGAAAATAAGCCGTGTGCCGGAAAACGAGCCGGGTGCCTGAAAATGAGAGCAGTGCGCCCGGAAATGAGTTGTGTGCCTAAAAATGAGCCGTGTGCCCGAAAACGAGCTGCGAGTCTGAAAACGGGTCGTGTGCCCGAAAACGAGCCGTGTGCCTGAAAATGAGAGGTGTACCCGAAAACGAGCCGTGTGCCCAAAAACGAGCTGTGAGTCCGAAAATAAGTCGTGTGCCCGGAAACGAGCCGTGTGCCCGAAAACGAGCTGTGTGCCCGAAAAGGAGCTGTGAGTCCAAAAACGAGCCGTGTGCCCGAAAATGAGTTGTGATTCTGAAAACGTGTTGTGAGTCCGAAAAGGAGCAGTGTGCCCGAAAATGAGCCGTCTGCCCGAAAGTGAGAGCTGTGTGCCTGAAAATTAGTTTTGTGCCCGAAAAGAAGCCGTGTGCCTGCAAACGAGCCGTGTGCCGGAAAACGAGCCGTGGGCCGGAAAACAAGCCGTCAGCCCGAAAACGAGCTGTGTGCCCGAAAATGAGAGCTGTGTGCCCGAAAATGAGTTGTGTGCCCGAAAACGAGCTACGAGTCCGAAAACGGGTCGTGTGACCGAAAACGAGCCGTGTGCCTGAAAATGAGAGCTGTATGCCCGAAAATGATTTGTGTGCCCGAAAATGAGCCGAGTGCCCGAAAACGAGCTGCGAGTCTGAAAACGGGTCTTGTGCCCGAAAACGAGCCGTGTGCCCGAAAATGAGTTGTGTGCCCGAAAACGAGCCGTGAGCCCAAAAACGAGTTGTGAGTTCGAAAACGAGCCGTGTGCCCGAAAATGAGCTGTGAGTCCAAAAACGAGCCGTGTGCCCGAAACTGAGTTGTGATTCTGAAAACGTGCTGTGAGTCCGAAAAGGAGCAGTGTGCCCGAAAATGAGCCGTCTGCCCGAAAGTGAGAGCTGTGTGCCCGAAAATAAGCCGTGTGCCTGAAAACGAGCCGTGTGCCGAAAAACGAGCCGTCAGCCCGAAAACGAGCCGTGTGCCCGAAAATGAGAGCAGTGTGCCCGAAAATGAGTTGTGTGCCCGAAAATGAGCCGTGTGCCCGAAAACGAGCTGCGTGTCCAAAAACGGGTCGTGTGCCCGAAAACGAGTCGTGTGGCTGAAAATGAGAGCTGTGTGCCCGAAAATGAGTTGTGTGCCCGAAAATGAGTCGTGTGCCCAAAAACGAGTTGCGAGTCCAAAAATGGGTCGTGTGCCCGGAAACGAGCCGTGTGCCCAAAAATGAGTTTTGGGCACAAAAACGAGCCGTGTGGCCGAAAACGAGCTGTGACTCCAAAAACGAGCTGTGACTCCGAAAATGAGTCGTGTGCCTGAAAATGAGCCGTGTGCCCGAAAACGAGTCGTGTGCCCGAAAATGAGCCTTGTGCCCGAAAATGAGTTGTGTGCCCGAAAAGGAGCCGTGTGCCTGAAAATGAGTTCTGTGCCAAAAACGAGCCGTGTGCCAGAAAATGAGCTGTGAGTCCGAAAACGAGCTGTGAGTCTGAAAATGAGTTGTGTGCTCGAAACGAGCTTTGTGTCCAAAAATGGGCCGTGTGCCCGAAAACGAGCCGTGTGCCCGAAAATGAACCATGTGCCCGAAAACGAGCTGTGAGTCCGAAAAAGAGCCGTGTGCCCGAAAATGAGAGCTGTGTGCCCGAAAACGAGCAATGTGAACGAAAATGAGCTGTGTGCCCGAAAGTTAACCCTGTGCCCGAAAATGAGCTGTGTGTTCGAAAACGAGCTGTGTGTCCGAAAATGTGTTGTCTGCCCGAAAACGAGCCGTGTGCCGAAAAAAGGAACTGTGTGCCCGAAAATGAGATTTGATTTACAAAACGAGCCGTGTGCCCAAAAATGAGCTGTGACTCTGAAAACGAGCAATTTGCCCGAAAACAAGCTGTGAGTCCAAAAATGAGCCGTGTGCCCAAAAACGAGCCGTGTGCCCGAAAATGAGCCGTGTGTCGAAAATGAGAGGGTGTGCCCGAAAAGGAACCGGTGTGCCTGAAAACGAGCCTGTGCTCGAAAATGAGCCGTGTCCCCGAAAATGAGCCATGTGCCGAATATTAACTGTTTGCCCGAAAACGAGTTGTGTGCCCGAAAATGACCGTGTGCCTAAAAACGGGCCATGTGCCCGAAAACGATCCGTGTGCCGAAAATGAGTTGTGTGCCCGAAAATGACCTCTGTGCCCGAAAACGAGCCCTGTGTCCAAAAATGGGACGTGCGCCCGAAAATGAGCCATGTGCCCGAAAACGAGCTGTGAGTCCGAAAACGAGCCGTGTGCCCGAAAATGATAGCTGTGTGCCCGAAAATGAGTTGTGCGCCAGAAAATGTGCCGTGTGCCCGAAAACGAGCTCTGAGTCCGAAAACGAGCCGTGTGCCCGAAAATTAGAGCTGTGTGCCCGAAAACGAGCAGCGTGCTCGAAAACGAGCTGTCTGCCCGAAAATGAGCTGTGTGCCCGAAAACAAGCCGTGTGCCCGAAAATGAGTTGTGTGCCCGAAAACGAGCCGTGTGCCGAAAAGGAGCTGTGTGCCCGAAAATGAGCTGTGAGTTACAAAATGACCGTGTGCCCGAAAATGAGCAGTGATTATGAAAACGAGTAGTGTGCCCGAAAACGAGCTGTGAGTCTGAAAATCAGCCGTGTGGCCAAAAACGAGCCATGTGCCCGAAAACGAGCCGTGTGCTGAAAATGAGAGCTGTGTTCCCGAAAATGAGTTATGTGCCCGAAAATGAGCCGTGTGCCTGAAAACGAGCTATGAGTCCGAAAATGAGCCGTGTGCCCGAAAATTAGCTGTTTTCCCGAAAACGAGCCGTGTGCCCGAAAATGAGCCTTGTGTCGAAAATGAGAGGTGTGTGCCCGAAAAGGAACCGTGTGCCTGAAAACGAGCCGTGTGCTCGAAAATGAGCCGTGTCCCCGAAAATGAGCCATGTGCCCGAATATTAACTGTTTGCCCGAAAACGAGCTGTGTGCCCGAAAATGAGCCGTGTGCCCAAAAACGGGCCATGTGCCCGAAAACGATCCGTGTGCCGAAAATGAGGTGTGTGCCCGAAAACGAGCCGTGGGCCCGAAATCGAGCCGTGTGCCCGAAAACGAGCCGTGTGCACGAAAATGAGCTGTGAGTCCAAAAACGAGCCGTGTGCCCGAAAATGAGCCGTGTGCCCGAAAATGAGTTGTGTGCCCGAAAACGAGCCGTGTGCCCGAAAACGAGCTGTGAGTCCGAAAATGAGTTGTGTGCCCGAAAATGACCTCTGTGCCCGAAAACGAGCCCTGTGTCCAAAAATGGGACGTGCGCCCGAAAATGAGCCATGTGCCCGAAAACGAGCTGTGAGTCCGAAAACGAGCCGTGTGCCCGAAAATGATAGCTGTGTGCCCGAAAATGAGTTGTGCGCCAGAAAATGTGCCGTGTGCCCGAAAACGAGCTCTGAGTCCGAAAACGAGCCGTGTGCCCGAAAATTAGAGCTGTGTGCCCGAAAACGAGCAGCGTGCTCGAAAACGAGCTGTCTGCCCGAAAATGAGCTGTGTGCCCGAAAACAAGCCGTGTGCCCGAAAATGAGTTGTGTGCCCGAAAACGAGCCGTGTGCCCGAAAAAGGAGCTGTGTGCCCGAAAATGAGCTGTGAGTTACAAAACGAGCCGTGTGCCCGAAAATGAGCAGTGATTATGAAAACGAGTAGTGTGCCCGAAAACGAGCTGTGAGTCCGAAAATCAGCCGTGTGGCCAAAAACGAGCCATGTGCCCGAAAACGAGCCGTGTGCTGAAAATGAGAGCTGTGTGCCCGAAAATGAGTTATGTGCCCGAAAATGAGCCGTGTGCCTGAAAACGAGCTATGAGTCCGAAAATGAGCCGTGTGCCCGAAAATTAGCTGTTTTCCCGAAAACGAGCCGTGTGCCCGAAAATGAGCCGTGTGTCGAAAATGAGAGGTGTGTGCCCGAAAAGGAACCGTGTGCCTGAAAACGAGCCGTGTGCTCGAAAATGAGCCGTGTCCCCGAAAATGAGCCATGTGCCCGAATATTAACTGTTTGCCCGAAAACGAGCTGTGTGCCCGAAAATGAGCCGTGTGCCCAAAAACGGCCATGTGCCCGAAAACGATCCGTGTGCCGAAAATGAGGTGTGTGCCCGAAAACGAGCCGTGGGCCCGAAATCGAGCCGTGTGCCCGAAAACGAGCCGTGTGCACGAAAATGAGCTGTGAGTCCAAAAACGAGCCGTGTGCCCGAAAATGAGCCGTGTGCCCGAAAACGAGCTGTGAGTCCGAAAATGAGTTGTGTGCCCGAAAATGACCTCTGTGCCCGAAAACGAGCCCTGTGTCCAAAAATGGGACGTGCGCCCGAAAATGAGCCATGTGCCCGAAAACGAGCTGTGAGTCCGAAAACGAGCCGTGTGCCCGAAAATGATAGCTGTGCCCGAAAATGAGTTGTGCGCCAGAAAATGTGCCGTGTGCCCGAAAACGAGCTCTGAGTCCGAAAACGAGCCGTGTGCCCGAAAATTAGAGCTGTGTGCCCGAAAACGAGCAGCGTGCTCGAAAACGAGCTGTCTGCCCGAAAATGAGCTGTGTGCCCGAAAACAAGCCGTGTGCCCAAAAATGAGTTGTGTGCCCGAAAACGAGCCGTGTGCCCGAAAAAGGAGCTGTGTGCCCGAAAATGACTGTGAGTTACAAAACGAGCCGTGTGCCCGAAAATGAGCAGTGATTATGAAAACGAGTAGTGTGCCCGAAAACGAGCTGTGAGTCCGAAAATCAGCCGTGTGGCCAAAAACGAGCCATGTGCCCGAAAACGAGCCGTGTGCTGAAAATGAG
>JAPPVO010005741.1:0-46616 GCA_030407325.1 Camellia japonica | reverse complement strand
CCGATGTATTCTGTGGTTCCATCTGAATAACTGGCAAGTGTATCTCTAAAGCGGAATCAGAAATCTCAACCCGACTGTCTGTCACTAAAGTAGACTGCTGTTCTGGTGATCGGTGTTCTGACACACTGTGCCTCCTCGGCCTTCTTCTGGTGACTGGGGGTAATGAGTAGAACACTGGATGTCCTTCAACTAGATCCTCGGATCGGTTGAGTCGGCGACCTCGTGTCCAAGGTGCTTGGGGAGTATCGACTGGTTCGGAAGCAATTGTGCCACAAACTGCCCTAGCAAAAAGATAATAAAGCAAAAAGGAAATAAATGACCAGAAAAACGGGCAGCATAACAGCTTATATTAAATACACACAACACACAGTCGGGCATACAACACGCAGTTTAATAAGCTGGAAATACACTGTCCTCAACCACTGATCACTGTTCCTGTATCACTGTCTCCCAAAACTGAATCGGATATCCGCAGACAACTGATTCCCGAATACTGAATGATGCCCGCAGGCCTGATGCCCAAACTCAACTGATACATGCATTCCCTGTAGAGACGCACTCTAACAAGCACATAGCAGATAAGTGAGAGCCAAAACACCCCTATGTTGGGGGAAGGGTTTCCCTGTCCTATTTTGTCAGGAACTAGGGTTTCACTACGCACGCAGCGGTTTCAAACAACCTATAAACGGGTAAGCAACCTGTCCTAGTTTGGGATGGTCACTATGGATCCGAATATGCACTAGGTCGAATGGTCAAAAAGGGTGCCCCGGTAAAACCGGGGTTTGTGTTCCCATGCTGTCAGAGCCCAGAGCCGATCAGCCTTACGGACATGACTTGACAAGACAAGCCTCCGGCAAATCGTTCGGAATGGCATATGGCAAACACAGTGTTCCTAGGCGCACCAATGCAAATGCAATGCAAAGAAACACACAAGTGTAATAAAAAAGCAGATATCATGAGTTCGAGTCAAGTTCTCTAAATCCCCAGCGGAGTCGCCAGAAACTGTAGACGTCCCCGAACGCCCGGGAGGTTAGGTCCCGTTCTGTTCATATTGGGGTCACTACAGTTCAAGGACTCAAATGTCACGGTTCTTAATCTTGAACCAAAGAGTCCAAATCCGGCAAATCGTTTTGAAAACAGATTTTTGAAAGAAGTGCCAAACATGGACTGCTTTGCCAGATAACAGAGTCGCCACCTAAATATTTTTAAAATGGGAAATTTAGGAAACCCTGACTCGGTGCCAAAGGCCACGTGTCCGTCATCACCAAAGTTGGCTCGGGAACTTGGGTACGATTGGGGAAGGTCACATCGTGAGCACCCCCGCTCGCCCGGTCAAAGACCGGCCTCTACTAACCATGATATCAGTTTTTGAAAACATTGTATGCTCTTATTCCGTTATTAGCCTAGGTTACTATGTGATGCTCGCAGCAAACAAGTATAGACTGGTCACCTGAATTGGAACAAAACATTCATGTTTGTTTGTTTGAAAATGGTTTGATGGTGCTACCCGCAGGTAGGCTAAGACGCGGATTTGCCACCCTCAGGTGGGCTTAGAAAACATGATTTTGCCACTATCTAGTGGGCTTAAAACAAACAGTTGATGAATTGTCCCAATTCAAGTAACTCAACCTCCACCCACAGGCATTCAAGGCAGTTATATCACATAAGCATTTAGCCTCATGGTAAGCATGCTATCATGGCAACACTCACACACGTGCAAGGATGCTAAAGCATAAAACTTACCGAGTACTCCAAGCCAAAACAAAAGCTGATTAGAAATCATGCATGATCCTAATTATACAGAAATGCCTAATGCAACACATGCAAAGATGCAAACTATAGCAGGCTCGGCTATTCTAAAGATGGCATGTGAAATGCTACAACTATCACGTATTCAATTTGGAATTGAAATACAGATGCAGTTTGTATGATGCGCCGAGCCCGGTGCGTGCAAAACAGATGAATGATGCAAACATGCTGTCATACTGTATGCTAATTGAAACATGCCCTATATCTAACCATCGTAAGCGGGTAAATAAAAGGGAGAAAGAAATGGGGGTTGGAAGACATACATCACACTCACACACCCTTATTACAGCATTGCCCTCGCGCAGAGGGTCCGAATAAATATACAGTCCGAGATATACAGTCCAAAATATTACAGTCCGAAATAACATACAGATTTCTAATTAATTAACAAATTAACTAATAAAGACTGTAAACTGGCATGCAAGCCAGGGGCTGCCTCGCTTCTGATGAATGATGTATGTTGGGCTGCCTTGCGCAGAAATCCACTGGAATGCCCGATTTAGCCTCTGTTTGCAGTGTTTCTTGAAATGCGTGCCCGACTCTGAAAAGTTGCTGATTCCTTATCTTGCTGCAACAGAGAGCAGGAGAGGGCATAGCAATGTATTTCACAAATATATGCATGCCTCGATTCTCGTGCCACCAATCACGCATATCGATGCATGATGGCCGAGGAATCGGATTGCACAACTCAATATAGGGTGCGATGCAGATGAATGTTACAACAAAACCTAACTCCATCATGGGTAATCCGGAGTGTCGGTGACTTGGGAATCGAGACCCGTTCCGTAAAATGTGCCTCGTTTCCCGTGCCCGGGCTAACTCCTATCCCGAACACGATGCAATATGCATGACATGCATGAAATGCAGCTAATATGCAATCCTGGTATGCACTATGCTGTGAAAATGAGATGCCTCAAAATGCGTGCACACGGGCACGCAAACCGAGGCGATGATGAAATGCAAATCGGATAAAACCGAAGTGCCTCGAAATGTGTGCCCACAGGCACGCACACCGAGGCGATGATGAAATGAGAAATCGGATAAAACTGAAGTGCCTCGAAATGTGTGCCCACAGGCACGCACACCGAGGCGGTGATGAAATGAGAATCGGATAAAACCGAAGTGCCTCGAAATGTGTGCCCACAGGCACGCACACCGAGGCGGTGACATACACAATGCGATAAGACTAAAACGGCATACAGAATTCAGAATGGACTTATACCAACATGAGAGAGCCTCAGCCACACTCACACGGGAGCCGTCGGATAAGAATGAAGTGCCTCGAAATGCGTGCCCACAGGCGCGCAAACCGAGGCAATGATAAAATGAGATGGAAATGCAAATTGGGCTTATACTAACATGAGTGGACCTCAGCCACACTCACATCAGATGCCGTCGGATAAAACAGAGGTGCCTCGAAGTGCGTACCCATGGGCACGCAAACCGAGGCATGGCCCGAAGGCATGAAATAGCACGGGAAATGATATGCAAGCATGCCAACCAAATTTCAGCACCTAAATGAAAGGGAAAACAGTCCCGAAATGATACGAAATGACAACCGATGCATGAAATCATCCCGAAATGTGATTCTAAGTACCCGAAATGGCCTACGGCTATGCTAAACATGCAAAATTGATACATGACAGCAAAAACAGTAGCAAGGCAGCCCAAATATGGCATTTTTTCAGTACAAAGCAAGGCTAAATAACAACCACAAGCATGGCAAAAATAGCTTGCAAAAACGGGGAAAAGAGAGGAATTACAAAGCAAGTAATATATACAATGCTCAAACCAGAAAAATCAGTTCTAAAAAATTGAAGAGGGGCCAAAAACATGCATATTCACAGTAGATGAGATCCTCTAATTCAGTGTGTAGATATGCTCAAAATGGCATGCAAAAATGAGCCAATAAGGGGCTACAACATGAGGTACCATAAGAAATAATCAAACAACTTTGAACCCTTAACAAAAGATGAAGAATAGACAATTCTAAGACACTTTCTAAGCCTGATGAAGACTCAAATCAGTGGCTAAGCAAGCCTAAACAAACATGCAATTTTACGGGAAATATGAAGGATATAACATGAAGTACCAAAACCAATCATCAAAGGGCCTAAGACCCTTAACAAAACATGAAGAATAGGAAAAAATAAGGCTCTGTCTAGGCCTGATGAAAGCTGAAATCCGAAGCATGGTGAGCTTAAAAAAGCATGCAAAATGGGATTGCGACAAGAATTCAAAGCAAGTGATATGTAGAGCAAGAAAACCAGGTTGAGCCCTTCTTAAATGTTGAAGAGGGGCTCAAAATAAGCACAATCACAGTATGTTGTATGCTCCAAATCAGATCACAAATAGGCCAAATTAATCATGCAATTTTACGGTAAAATGGAAGCATTTCAAAGGAAGTGCATGATAGAGAAGCCAAACATGATGGAGCCCTTCTTCAATGTTGAAGAGGGGCTCAATATAAGCCCACTAACAGTTTACATCAGTCCCGAAATCAGATTACTCATAAGGCAAATAAAGCATGCAAAACAATGGCCTAAAGAGTGATATTGAAGCAAGTGTATGAAGGAGACACCAAACAGGGTTGAGCCCTTCTACAAAGTTGTAGAGGGGCTCAAAATAAGCATAAAACCAGTAGGGGTCAGAGCCCAAAACAGAAAGGAAATAGGGTAAAGAAATGGCTCAAGAAAATGCAAGAAAAAGGGATTTAGGAACTTACCCTTGAAGACAAGTCTTTTGCCTCTTCTTGCCTTGATGAAAGTTGCTTCTAAGCCTCTGAAAAAGCCTTCTTTGTTGCTGGAATGGAGTTGTTGATGATGGTGCTTGGAGTTGATGAAGAATTAGCCTAGGAACTCAAAGGTTTTTCAAGGTTTTGGCTATGGAGATGGAGGCTATGGAAGAGAGGCTTTTGAGAGAAAATGTTCCAACCTCAACAAAGGAGGAGGCTATGCCTTCAAATAGGGAAGAAAAGGTGTAAAAGGGGAGGGAATTGCATCCAAGCATTCCCTCCCAAAATATCCCCCGGATGGGGGAGATATTTCAAGAAAATATCCGGACAGCTGTAAAGAGCTGGAAAGCAGAAAGCTGGCCGGCCAGGTAAATTTCTGGGAGGTGGCCGGCCGGCCACCCCACCTGGTCGGCCAGCCACTCACCCTGGCCGGCCGGCCATGGCCAAAAATGAAGGTGAAATTTTCTGGCCGACCACCATGCAAAGGTGTCCTCCCATGTGTGTAGAATAAGGCCCAAGGTCGGAATCTGGCAACTCTGAAGCAGGAGTCACAACAAAGAGCTTGAAGGAGAGGCTCAAAAATGAAATCAACAATTGCTGGCCGACCACAACTTTTAGGGTCCTCCCAGATGTGTAGAACAAGGTTCCAAGGTCGGAAATTGGCAACACTGAAGCAGGAGCCACAACATAGAGCTTGAAGGAGAGGCTCAAAAATGAAATCAACAATTGTTGGCCGACCATGCTCTTTTAGGGTCCTCCCATGTGCCCTGATCACAGATATGTAGCTTTGGTTGGAAGAAAATGGGCCTAGGGTGTTCAACATTAGCCCGGAAGTGAGCAAAACGGGCGCCGGAAGAGCGAAACTGGTTATCTGGGATAATTGTTGGCCTCCCACCCTCCAGTGATCTTCCTGGTGCTAAACAGAGGTACCTGCCAAAATTGAACAAAACTAATGAGAAATGAACGCTCGGGCCCAAACCGCGAGATTCGGGGTCCCGGAAATGGGCTGCAGGCACCGGAAGTGGTGTTCAGCAGCGAAGTGGGCATCAGGGGCCCCAGTGTTCTTCGTAATGATAAAACAGAGGCACTTGCCAAGAACCGGAGAAAACCGATGCGAAATGAATGCTCGGGGGCCAAACCGCGAGGTTCGGGGCCCGAAAATCGGCTATAAGCACCGAAAGTGGCATACGGCCACGAAGTGGGCATCAGGGGCCCCAGTGTTCTTCGTAATGATAAAACAGAGGCACTTGCCAAAAACCGGAGAAATCGGAGATGATTGGGCGGTCCCGAACCGAGGCACACGGCCTGACGGCTCCGAAAATCGGGAACCGGGCTCCGAAATGGGCAAAATGGCCTACGGGCACGAAAAGTAGCGCACGGCCACCGAGAGATAGTCTACAGGACTACTCCCTTCCCTCAGGAAAGAAAACAGAGAAAACGAGTCTGGTTCGCAAACCGAGACAAGGCACAGAAGAGGATTCGGAAGTCCGGAGGCAGGGCGCACGGCCGCGACTCTGAAACTTCTGAACGAGCACGATATGCAACATCACCAAGCGCTCAATCGGTGACGTCTGAGTCTTAAGGTCGGTCAAAAATGGGGTGTCTACACTTATCTGTAGCCCAGAACTCTGTGAGTAATAATGTTGTAAAGATATGTTCAAAAATGATTATCTTCTGAACAATTGAACTGTACTGTTTTCTGAAATGATACTGTTACTGAATGAATGATGTCCTAATTGTGAACTGTATTGTGGCGTCCTTAGCAACCTACTGTTATTGTACTGTACTGCTACTGTCACAGAGATCTCTGTCGGTTCCCATGTTGGAACCACCACTGTTTACTGATATGATGGCCATCAACTGACTGTTCGGTCTATTAAGACCTACTGTACTGCTTTGCTATTGGATGTACCACATATGACTGCTATGACTGAATAACTGTTCTGAATGACTGAAATACTGTTTAAATGACTGTTTTCAATACTGAAAGGACATTCATTCTTAACCTCTTTACGCATATGTTATTCACTGGGCTTTAGCTCACTACTTATATATATATATATATATATATGTAGGTGTACAGGCACCAGACCGTTGCTAGGAGCATTGGGTTAAGCTCCCGTTTTGCCAAGCAAACCTTTGTGCCTCACTGCGAGGTTCCAGAACTGTTCAAGCCAAGGCTATTTTGGGGTGTTTTAGTTCTCCCCCTTTGTGTCTGTTTTTGTAATACTGTAAAGACTGAATGATACTGTTACTATACTGTTATGGTAGGGATTTAGTCCCTAACCTGTATGCCTTTAAATGATGTATGTACATATTGTTTGTTCTGAATGTGTATATAATATGAAAAGTCTTTTTGCATACAGACTGTCACAGCTCATTGGACATCCTTTAATTACTGTTTTGGCTTCCGCCAGCCCCTGTACTCTGTATTACTGTTTCACTGTTAAGAAGGCCTTCGGTAATCTTGGATTACTGGCCGGTTACGGTACTAAACCCATAGGGGCGGGTTTGGGTCATGACAATTCTGGAGTGGCTCATCGTCAAGACAATTCCGAGGTGAAGACAGGGTTGGAAGAGGCACATAGGGGTTGGTTCAATTCGGGCGTGGATTCGCTAGGAAATTGAGAGTATACCTGTGTAATTCCTTTATATCTTCTTAATGGATTGTTTTGTGGTTGTTGCCCGTATTTTTTTTTATCACAATTGGAGGTGCTCTAATTGTGGTTTTTCCACGTTAAAATCGTTGTGTCGATTTGTCTTGATTGTTTGATTGTGATTGTTCTATTGCTTTAAATTGATACATAATCACAAATCAATATCTAGCGGATTTCTAGATTTTTCAATATGATTTTTCATTCTGTTGTACTTTAGGTTTAACCAGAAACATGTTTCATGTATATATAATGAAATACTTTATTTTTACTGTGTCAAAACTGTGAGATGAGTTGCTGCTTTATTTTAATATGTCGACAGTGAATTTCTTTTAGCAATAAGAGAAGAGAAGGCAGTAGAGCAAATCACAAAGTGCACAAAAGACAAATAATTTACAAATTGCAGGTTGTGGAAGTTAGGCAATTAAATTTCGGTGGCATTGTAGACTTGTGTTAAAACCTACATTTTTGTTGGTTGAGGCATATCATTATATACTATCAAGCTGTTAATTTCATCTAGTGTCTGGACTCCAAACGCATGTGAATTTCCGTTGTTGAATCATAACTTGTGACTGTAAGAAGTTTTCATCTTGCGATTTTTGAAATAATCCTAACCTTGGTTAAATGTCTCTTAAAAAACAGACTTCTTTTAAGGTTTTGTAGTGACTAATTTTCAAATCCCATCTATGTGGTCTTTTGGGGAGGAGCTCCATCCCTCCAGTTTGTAAGTAAAGTTTTTAGCGTTTTACCCAAGGTTTTAAAAAGCGGTTGCAGTCACCGTAACAGTTGCGGTGGCGGGGTATAAAGGCAATAATATATATATATATACAAAAATGTCTAAGACCCCCTTTTTTTCCCACCCCCTTTGACCCCCTCTCTCTCTCATTGGTTGGATTTTCTTTTCTTTTTTTTTTTTTGTTTCCCTTGTCCTCCAATCACCACCTGCCACATGTGTGTGGGGGTGGTGATTGGAGGGGGTCTCCATCACTCCTCATATATATATATATATATATATATACACATATAAATCTATTTAGTGCAATAAAAAAAAGTTAAGCCTGATTAAATGAGTTATGATATACCTCTTTTTATTATGAAAATATATAAATTTAAAAGTTATAATTAAGACAAATATATAATTTTATTATTAAATGTGAAGTGAAGTGATATTTATCACCAATTGATATGATATTTTTATTATTAATCCAATAATTTAAGTTACATTTTCTTTGATTTCAATTTCTTAACTAAAAATACAATATGAATATAATACACACACGGATTTCTAATTTTTAAGAATAAAAAAGTTTTAGAATATTTCCAACCTTTCATCATTTTCTTTTAATTTTTTTTTTATCTAATTTGATTTTAAATTTGACTAAAAAAATTGATTTGATATGAATTATTTTAACTTTTTCATTAAATTTGTATCAATTTTAAAAGAACTTTCATTCTCATCCCAATTTTTTTTTTCTTTTCATCAATTTTGATGAAAAAAACAATAATTTTCAACGCTTCATCTTTTTAAATTTTTAAAAAATTATAATTTGATAAAAAAAATAGATTAAGGGTTGAAGAGTCTCTTAATTGGAATTATAGTAAAATAATATCTTGAAATAGTGAAAGTTTGAGTATATGGTTGGTTAAAATTTATAATTTTATTAATTCTCTTCTCATATTTGTATAAAAGTAGATATTTATGACTACATCATTATAAGTCATATTATGGAAAAAAATTTGAGGCGTCAAACATTTTTCATTTGTAAAATATCTTACCTATTACAAAAAAAAAAAGTGTAGCTTTTGGATATGTGTTTATCAGTTTTGTTTTGTGGACATAAACAACTGATGTTTCAATTTAAAAAATTTAAAAGTAAAAAAGAAAAATAGATTGGGTTTTTTAGAAATAAAAGAAGTCATCTAACTCCTCTATATACTATTTAAGATGGACCGTTTTAATCACATAAAAAAATAAAATTATATTTAGAGATTATCCCTATATAGTATGCTATTATATACAACTATAGCGGTAACAAATTAACTACAATATATATGAAAAGTTATACTGAGCTTTTATTTTCAATTAATTGAATTATAATTAACAAACTAACATATAACAGTAATGGTTTAATGAGATAAAAATAAAGAACACAATGATATTTAAAAGTTTTAAATTTACCTAGTTATACAAAATCTAATGTTATAGTAAATCTTGAATTCCCAATAAATTTTCACATTTTCTATAAAACAAAATGACAATAAAAAATAAAAAATTCAATACCCTTTTTTTTTAATTTCAATTTTATGGTCTTGATTGAAGAAGACAATTCGATCAAAATCATTGGCACAAAATGGACATAGATACTTCGATTGCAGCCATCATCACTAATAATTCTTCTCTACCATGCAAAACCTATAAACAAACACATAAATCTCATCAAAACCAAAACCAAAACTAAACCAACAGTAGATAAAGAGAATCACATAGGGGAAAAAAAATTAAATTAAAAATAAATTTATGGAGTGATAGGATGTTACCTCCAACAACTTAGACCTCGCCCAGACCAATCCGTTCGCTCCTCCTTCAGTACCCGCGAAATCAAGGAGTTGGGATGACTATTCAGATCATTCTTTAAATAAGACTTGAAAATTGATTAATTTGTCCCATTAAGTGATTTAAAATTTTGATAGATATACATTAAAAAAAAAAGATAATTATATTACTAAATCATGATTCAAATTTAAATATTGTCATATCTTTTTGAGATCCATATCTAAATTCTTATGTGTTTGGTAACGTTTACGTTTTCAGTTTATATTTACAAAAATTTTATAAACTGGTTTTTGTTTATTTTTTGTTTATTTTTAGAAAAACATAAACTACAAACGCGTTTGGTAATTGACAAAATGTTTAAAAAATTTTAAAAATATAAAAAAGAGTGAGAAATGGCAAGTGATGGCAAGTGGCGGCGGAAGACGGTGGTAGAAAGTGGTGACGATGGGTGGTGGGTAGCTGCTGGTGGCGGGTGGGTAGCTGCTGGTGGGTAGGTGGGCGGGTGACAGTGGCGGGTGGTAGCGAGTAGGTGGTGGTGGTGGTGGAGGTGGTGGCGGCAGGTGGATGGCGGATGGCGGGTGGGTGGTGGTGGCGGGTAGGTGGTGGGTGGTAGCGAATGGGTGGTGGTAGTGGTGGTGGCGGGTGGTGGCGGCAGGTGGGTGGCGGATGGCAGGTGGTGGGGGGTGGTTGCACGTGGGTGGTGGGTGACAGTAGCGGATGGTGGGTGGTAGCGAGTGGGTTAGGTGGGTGGCGGATGGCGGGTAGTGGTGGTTGGTGGGTGGGTGGGTGACGGTGGTGGGTGGTAGGTGGTAGCGAGTGGGTGGTGAGGGGTGATGGGTGGTGGTGGCGAGTGGGTGGCAGGTGGCTGGTGGTTGTGGGTGGTGGATGGTGGTGGTAGGTGGATGGTGAGTGGTGGTGGCAAGTAGGTGGCGAGTGGTGGTGGCGGGCGGTGGATGGTAGTGGCGGGTGGTGGGTGGTGGCGGGTGGATGGCAGGTGGATGGGGGTGGTGGTGGTAGCGAGGGTGGGTGGTGGTGGCGAGTGGGTGGTGGTGGCCGGTGGTGGTGGCAGGTGGGTGGTGAGTGGTGGTGGCAGGTGGTGGTGGGGGGTGGGTGATGGTGGTGGACGACGGTGGTGGGTGGTGGCTAGTGTTGGATGGTAAAAAAAAAAAAAAAACTCAAAACTCAAAACGGAAACACATTTTTTGTGTTTTCATTTTTTGGCCAAATTTATAAACTGAGACCACTGATTTCTAAATCAAAAATTTTACCAAACAAGTTTTTATTTGAGTTTTTAAAATTTTTGTAAATATAAACAAAAAACTGAAAACGTAAGTGTTACCAAACGGCACCTTATCTTCTTTATTTTTTGTGTGGTTTTTATTTCTATTTTTTTTTTTCAATTATTTAAGATGATGTCACTACAAGAAAAAGCGCTATTGGCAACTAAAAAATCACATTTCGTCGCTGAAAGTGTCACGACCCAAACCCGCCCCTATGGGTTTAGCACCGTAACCGGCCAGTAATCCTAGATTACCGAAGGCCTGCTTAACAGTAATACAGTAAAATAGAGTACAGCGGCTTGGCGGAAGCCAATACAGTAAATAAACAATGTCCAATGAGCTGTGACAGTTTGTATGCCAAAAAGATTTTTCATACATTTATACAGAACAGTACGAAACAGTATGCATATCATATACAACCAGTCAGAAACCGGGACTTAATCCCCGATAAACAGTACAGTGCAAAACGTTCAATCCATACAATGTTACAAAACAGTATAGAGACAGACGGGGAAATAAAACACCCCTAAGCCATAGCATGGCGGGCTCGGAACCTCGCAGTGAGGCACATTGGTTGACTTGACAAAACTGGAGTTTACCCCGACGCCTCTAGCTTTGATCCGATGCCTGTACACCTACATATATATATGAGCGGTGAGCTAAAGCCCAGTGAATAACACAAAGCGTAAAGGGGTTTAGAATGAATGTCCTTACAGTAATGAAATCAGTTCATTAAATCAGTATATCAGTCGTTCAGTACAGTAAACAGTCATATGTGGTACATCCATTAGCATAACAGTAACAGTAGGTCTTAAAGACCGAACAGTAAATGATGGCCATCAATCAGTAAACAGTAGTGATTCCTCGAGGGAACCGACAGAGATCTCTGTAACAGTAACAGTAAACAGTAGGTGCTAAGGATGCCACAGTACAGTTCAGTATAAAGGACATACATTCATTCAGTAAACAATATCAGTTCAGTAAACAGTTCAGTTCAGTGTTCAGAAAATAATCATTTTGAACATATCTTTACACAATTGTTACTCACAGAGTTCTGGGCTACAGTGAACTAGAGCGTCTTCTCGGATTGCCAACCCTATACAGTTAACAGATGGAACACACATTAAGTTTCACAGTTGGGAAAGATAACAACTTAATCCCTAAATTTGCCTCGGTGTGTTCTACATCTATATCCTCTTTAAGATGCCTTAAATATGCCCTAGGAATGCCTAGGATGGAAAGATGATGCAAAGATGCACTTTTGAACACTTTACAAAATTTGCTGAAAACAGGGGTCTCGCTCGAGCGAGGATTCCTTCGCTCGAGCGGACATGCAGACAAAGGAGCTCCGCTCGAGCGTGAATTCCGTCGCTCGAGCGGACTGTGTGCTACAGTAAAAATGCTGAATGCTCAAAATTTACGCTCGATGCTCGCTCGACGCCCGCTCGAGCGTGAGACGCAGCTCTTCGCTCGAGCGTAGGTCCCTTCGCTCGAGCGTACGCCTGCGCGCACCAAGATTCTGAGAGCTTGCAATTTACGCTCGAGCCACCATTCCGTCGCTCGAGCGTATCTCAGAGTAAATGGTGGTCGCTCGAGCGTAGAATCCTTCGCTCGAGCGTAGAAGCCAAATTCTGGAATTTCCAGATTTGCCTCCCAAGCTCAAACCAAGCATTCTAAGCTCAAAACTCGACCTCTTGGGCCCAAATTCTGGGAAACACATCCAAACTCAATATACCACAAGTTTCAAAGCTCAATTTGTGAATTTAAAGCCCAAGGGTGAGTCAATTAAATCCAAATTCAAACCCATTTTCATGAACATGAAGAACATGCAAACATGCATGAATTCAAAACATTTCAAAGCTTCAATTTGATGCTCTAGTGAGCCAATTGTTCCAAAAACAAGTTGAAAACATGGACCATTGCAAAATTATGAACATACATGTGAGAAATGATGAATTTACAACCTCAAAACTTGACAATATGCACATGCATGCAACAATTGAGCTCTAATTCAACATTATTAGACTAAAACATGCCTTAGCTCTTTAATTTAGCATGAACCATGCAAGAATGAAGTCAAATGCAAGTTCAAGAAGGTAAGGCTCTACCTCAAGTCTTGAATTAAAGGCCTAGGAGCTCAAACTTGGAACACTCTCTCCAATTTCCTTTAATTTCCAACCCAACTCTTATGAACTCAAGATGAAACACTCACTTCTCTCACTCTCTCCCTCTTGGACGGCAAAAACAAGGGAATTTGGCTGATGAAAAGTGTTGAATCAAATATACAAAGGCTCTAATATGTTTGGTGTAGTGGCCCACTAGATGGCAAAATGATAAATATGCCAAACTATGCAATTTAACTTATTTTAATCTAATTTAATCATACCAAATCACTTTTCAGATAAATATACCATAAAATCATATAAATTATGATGATCATGAAACACTAAACGATTTCCGGTTCGGCCGCCGATAAAGCCTTCAATTAGCAGTTCAAACAAAACAAACTGAACAGATAATTAAACAGTCAAATAGATAAAATGCAATTCAAACAGACACAGGCAATCAATTCAGTTTCAGATTTTAGTCAGTCAGTTCAGTAATTCAGTTAGTTCAATTACTTTTCATATTCGATCTTAGTTTAGCAGTAACCGGTAATCAATCAGTCATTAATCGGTAAACAGTATGAAAGTTGTTACAGTCTCCCCTCCTTATAAAGAGTTTAGTCCTCTAAACTCGAGTTACCTTCATTCTGGAAGAAAACAGGGTTCAGTGGAAACAATTCAGGATATCTCTTAGCCATGTCGTCTTCCCTTTCCCAAGTAGCATACACGCCACCATGGTTTTGCCAGTCGACTTTCACTAACGGGATCTCTTTGTTTCTCAGTTTCTTGATCCGTCTGTTTATAATCTGTATAGGCCGTTCCTCGTAAGTGTAGTCGTCACTCAACACTACCCGAGTAGGCTCAATCACGTGGAATGGATCCCGGAGATAATCTCTCAACATAGAGATGTGGAAGACGTTGTGCATATGCTCCATTTCAGAAGGAAGCGCAACTTGATACGCTACCGGATTGATTTTCTCAATAATCTCATACGGTCCGACATATCTCGGCGCTAAAACGAGTCTGGCCTTTCATTGGTGTCACTTTCACAAAAATGTGATCACCCACTTCATACTCTCTGTCTCGTCTTCTGACATCTGCATAACTTTTCTGTCTGCTCTGTGCAGTTTTCAGTCGCTGCTGTATCAGTTTTACTTTCTCAGTCGTTTCATAAACAATCTCGAGCCCAAGCAAAGGCCCATCTCCAACTTCTGCCCAGCAAATTGGAGATCTGCATTTTCTGCCATACAATGCCTCGAAAGGCGCCATACCAATGCTTGAATGATAGCTGTTGTTGTAGGCGAATTCAGCCAACGGCAAATGGCTTTCCCAATTTCCCTGAAAATCAAGGACACACATTCTCAATAAATCCTCCAGAGTCTGGATGGTCCTTTTTGACTATCCATCTGTCTGAGGATGATAGGCACTACTCAGCCTCAATTCAGTACCCAATGCAGTCTGTAGGCTTTGCCAAAACCTCGATGTAAACTTCGAATCCCTGTCAGAAACAATGGATACAGGCACTCCGTGCAGTCTAACAATTTCATCAATATAAATTACAGCCAACTTATCCGCATTATAAATTGTCTTGACAGGTAAGAAGTGAGCAGATTTGGTTAGTCTATCAACAATAACCCAAATTGAATCCATACCTTTTCTAGAGCGGGGCAATCCAACGATAAAATCCATCGTGATATGCTCCCATTTCCACTCTGGTATGGGTAAGGGTTGCAGTAAGCCTGCGGGTCGCTGATGTTCCGCTTTGACTTGTTGGCAATGAAGACATTTTGATACAAAGTCGGCAATTTCTTTCTTCATTCCGGGCCACCAAAAATTCAGTTTCAAATCTTGATACATCTTCGTGTTTCCTGGATGGATAGAAAATTTCGAGTTGTGGCCCTCTTGTAGAACTCTCCTTTTCAGTTCAGTATCATTCGGTACACACAGTCTTTCTTGAAATTTCAGTACATTATTTTCAAATTTGAACCCCGGTCTCAGTTTAGATTCCCTTTCTTCGATGATCTTCTTCAAGAAGTCATCCTGTTGCTGTTTCTCTTTAATTTCTTCAATCAATGCCGGTTGAGCAGAAATAGCAGCTATTGTTCCACCTTGTTCTCGCAAAACAACTTCAATTTTCGATTTTTCAAGGTCACAAAGCAGCTCTTTCTGTCCGGTGAGCAAACAAGCTAAGTTCCCAATCGATTTCCGACTCAATGCATCGGCAACGGTGTTGGCTTTTCCCGGGTGGTACAGAATCTGTAGGTCATAGTCTTTAATCAGTTCTAGCCATCTCCGTTGTCTCATGTTCAGTTCTTTCTGTGTGAAGAAATATTTTAGACTTTTGTGGTCGGTATAAACTTCGCACGTTGCCCCGTACAGATAGTGACGCCAGATTTTCAGTGCAAATACTACTGCAGCAAGTTCCAGATCATGGGTCGGGTAGTTCTTTTCATGTGGTCTCAGTTGTCGGGAAGCATAAGCAATAACTCTCCCATTCTGCATTAAAACACATCCCAAACCCTTATGAGAAGCATCACTAAAAACAGTATAACCATCCGTACCTGAAGGTAAGGTAAGAACAGGTGCAGTCACAAGTCGGGTTTTCAACTCTTGGAATGCTGATTCCCTTTGGTCAGTCCAGTCAAATGATATCCCCTTCTGTGTCAATTGAGTCAATGGTAAGGCAATTTTGGAGAAATCTTTGACAAATCTTCTGTAATATCCAGCCAATCCCAAAAAGCTTCGGACTTCTGTCACATTTGTTGGTCTAGGCCAGTTCACTACAGCTTCAATTTTCTGCGGATCAACAGAAATTCCATCTTTGCTAACAACATGCCCCAAAAACATAACATGATCAAGCCAAAACTCACATTTAGACAGTTTAGCATACAGTTTCTGTTCTCTTAGGGTCTGTAGGGCAAGTCTCAAATGATGTTCATGTTCTTCTGTACTTTTGGAGTAAATTAATATGTCATCAATGAATACCACAATAAAGTCATCAAGGTACGGTTTAAAGATTCTATTCATGAGGTCCATAAATGCAGCAGGTGCATTGGTAACTCCAAAAGGCATAACTAAAAATTCATAATGTCCATACCTCGTTCTAAAAGCAGTTTTATCAATGTCTTCTGGTTTAACTTTCAGTTGATGGTATCCAGATCTGAGATCAATCTTGGAAAACACTTGAGCACCCTGTAACTGATCAAATAAATCATCAATACGCGGCAATGGATATTTGTTTTTCACAGTTACCTTGTTCAATTCACGGTAATCGATACACAGTCTCAGTGAGCCGTCTTTCTTCTTTACAAACAAAACGGGTGCGCCCCACGGTGAAGTACTGGGCCTGATGAACTTTTTGTCTAACAGTTCTTGCAGTTGCACTTTCAGTTCTTTCAGTTCAGTTGGAGCCATTCTGTAAGGAGCTTTCAATACTGGCTGTGTTCCCGGAATCACATCAACGGTAAATTCAATCTCCCTGTCAATCAAATCCCCTGGCAGATTATCTGGAAAAACATCTGGGAATTCTCTGACTATGGGAATACTGTTCACATTAGTATTATCATCAGTAGATACAGTCAATACAGAACACAGATATCCTTTACACCCCTTTCTAATCAATTTAACAGCTTTCACAGAAGATATCAAATACGGGGGAGGTACTACTCCACTTCCATTAAATACAAATTCAGGTAAACCAGGTGGACAGAAAACAACTTGCTTTGTCACACAGTCAATAGTAGCATGATATTTTTGTAACCAGTCCATCCCCAATATTACATCAAAATGATCAATGTTCAATGGCAGTAAATCAATAAACAGATGCATATCCCCAACGATAATTTCACATGCAGGGTACATATAAGCACATGTCATGGATCCCCCAATAGGTGATGATACAGCTAATAGATAGTTCATGGGTTCTAAGGGTCTACTCAATTTCCGTGAAAAAGTATGCGATACATATGAGTGTGTAGACCCCAAATCAATCAGTACATATGCATTTTGAGTACAAATAGAGAGGATACCTGACACAACGGTCTCGGTATTTTGCACATCTCCCGATACTAGGGCGAACACTCGGCCCTGCCTCATAGGCTCTTTCCCGGTAGCTTTGGGGTTAGGCTTTGGTGCTACAGTTGATGCTGCAGTGCTACCTGCAACTTTACTATTGCCCGGAGCAGTGGAAGGGCAATCTTTCACCATGTGGCCCACCTTGCCACACCCGTAACAAGCACCAGAAATTTTATAACAAACTCCCTTATGGTTCTTACCACATTCGGAACAGGGCGGAAATGGACGGTTTCCTTGACTAGAAGTAGTCGTTGACCCTGTATTTTGCTTTTTGTTCAGTGGGTTGTTCTTGCCTTTCTTGAACTTGAAACCCTGCCTTTTACCACGCCATTCAGATGCTGGTGATTCAGATTGTTTCACTGCTTTGATGTTCGACTCAGCCATTAATGCTCGGTCAAGAACACCTACATAGGTCGGTAGCGTTAAAACACTAATTCTGTCCAGTATTGCAACATTCAGGCTACCTTCAAATTTTCTGGCCTTCTTATAGTCAGTGTCCACCATATGTGGTGCATATCTAGCAAGCTCGGTGAACTTTGTTTCATATTCAGCAACGGACATTGTGCCCTGTCTCAGTTGTTCGAATTCAGTTACCTTTCTGTCCCTGACACACTGAGGAAAATACTTTTCGAAAAAGGACTCTTTAAATTGAGCCCATGTCAGAACGATGTTGGTGTCACGGATCAACATCCACCACCTTCTAGCTTCTTCCTGTAAGGTGAAGGTAGCTAACAATACTTTGTGCGCTTCCGAGCACGGAAACACTTCAAATAACTTTTCAGTCTCAAGTACCCAAGCTTCAGCTTTCAACGGTTCAAGGCCTCCCTGAAAGGATGGCGGTTTCATCTTGCTGAACTTCTGGGTGAGAGCAATTATGTCCCCATCATTAACATTCACATTTTGTTCCGGCTGTACCGGAGGAAGAGGTGGGGGCTGTTGATTCTGTTGTTGCTCAAGTCTAGCAGTTATCAGTTCCATCATTCTTTCCATTCTTGCCATTCTTGCCTCCGTAGATGAGGATTCAGATTCATTTGCATTATCCATTTCACTATAAGCAGTTATAACAATTATAAACATAAACAGTTGCATACTTAAATAGTTTAACACATTAGCATACATTCAGTCATGTCATAACCACACACTTTTCATGTTCATGCAATGCCCTAATCACCTTTCTAGGACATCCTATAGCTCATTTGGACACGTGTGTGCGGTATAACTCGTGGTTAAGTATCGCTCTGATACCACTCTGTCACGACCCAAACCCGCCCCTATGGGTTTAGCACCGTAACCGGCCAGTAATCCTAGATTACCGAAGGCCTGCTTAACAGTAATACAGTAAAACAGAGTACAGCGGCTTGGCGGAAGCCAATACAGTAAATAAACAATGTCCAATGAGCTGTGACAGTCTGTATGCCAAAAAGATTTTTCATACATTTATATAGAACAGTACGAAACAGTATGCATATCATATACAACCAGTCAGAAACCGGGACTTAATCCCCGATAAACAGTACAGTGCAAAACGTTCAGTCCATACAATGTTACAAAACAGTATAGAGACAGACGGGGAAATAAAACACCCCTAAGCCATAGCATGGCGGGCTCGGAACCTCGCAGTGAGGCACATTGGTTGACTTGACAAAACTGGAGTTTACCCCGACGCCTCTAGCTTTGATCCGGTGCCTGTACACCTACATATATATATGAGCGGTGAACTAAAGCCCAGTGAATAACACAAAGCGTAAAGGGGTTTAGAATGAATGTCCTTACAGTAATGAAATCAGTTCATTAAATCAATATATCAGTCGTTCAGTACAGTAAACAGTCATATATGGTACATCCATTAGCATAATAGTAACAGTAGGTCTTAAAGACCGAACAGTAAATGATGGCCATCAATCAGTAAACAGTAGTGATTCCTCGAGGGAACCGACAGAGATCTCTGTAACAGTAACAGTAAACAGTAGGTGCTAAGGATGCCACAGTACAGTTCAGTATAAAGGACATACATTCATTCAGTAAACAATATCAGTTCAGTAAACAGTTCAGTTCAGTGTTCAGAAAATAATCATTTTGAACATATCTTTACACAATTGTTACTCACAGAGTTCTGGGCTACAGTGAACTAGAGCGTCTTCTCGGATTGCCAACCCTATACAGTTAACAGATTGAACACACACTAAGTTTCACAGTTGGGAAAGATAACAACTTAATCCCTAAATTTGCCTCGGTGTGTTCTACATCTATATCCTCTTTAAGATGCCTTAAATATGCCCTAGGAATGCCTAGGATGGAAAGATGATGCAAAGATGCACTTTTGAACACTTTACAAAATTTGCTGAAAACAGGGTCTCGCTCGAGCGAGGATTCCTTCGCTCGAGCGGACATGCAGACAAAGGAGCTCCGCTCGAGCGTGAATTCCGTCGCTCGAGCGGACTGTGTGCTACAGTAAAAATGCTGAATGCTCAAAATTTACGCTCGATGCTCGCTCGACGCCCGCTCGAGCGTGAGACGCAGCTCTTCGCTCGAGCGTAGGTCCCTTCGCTCGAGCGTACGCCTGCGCGCACCAAGATTCTGAGAGCTTGCAATTTACGCTCGAGCCACCATTCCGTCGCTCGAGCGTATCTCAGAGTAAATGGTGGTCGCTCGAGCGTAGAATCCTTCGCTCGAGCGTAGAAGCCAAATTCTGGAATTTCCAGATTTGCCTCCCAAGCTCAAACCAAGCATTCCTAAGCTCAAAACTCGACCTCTTGGGCCCAAATTCTGGGAAACACATCCAAACTCAATATACCACAAGTTTCAAAGCTCAATTTGTGAATTTAAAGCCCAAGGGTGAGTCAATTAAATCCAAATTCAAACCCATTTTCATGAACATGAAGAACATGCAAACATGCATGAATTCAAAACATTTCAAAGCTTCAATTTGATGCTCTAGTGAGCCAATTGTTCCAAAAACAAGTTGAAAACATGGACCATTGCAAAATTATGAACATACATGTGAGAAATGATGAATTTACAACCTCAAAACTTGACAATATGCACATGCATGCAACAATTGAGCTCTAATTCAACATTATTAGACTAAAACATGCCTTAGCTCTTTAATTTAGCATGAACCATGCAAGAATGAAGTCAAATGCAAGTTCAAGAAGGTAAGGCTCTACCTCAAGTCTTGAATTAAAGGCCTAGGAGCTCAAACTTGGAACACTCTCTCCAATTTCCTTTAATTTCCAACCCAACTCTTATGAACTCAAGATGAAACACTCACTTCTCTCACTCTCTCCCTCTTGGACGGCAAAAACAAGGGAATTTGGCTGATGAAAAGTGTTGAATCAAATATACAAAGGCTCTAATATGTTTGGTGTAGTGGCCCACTAGATGGCAAAATGATAAATATGCCAAACTATGCAATTTAACTTATTTTAATCTAATTTAATCATACCAAATCACTTTTCAGATAAATATACCATAAAATCATATAAATTATGATGATCATGAAACACTAAACGATTTCCGGTTCGGCCGCCGATAAGGCCTTTAATTAGCAGTTCAAACAAAACAAACTGAACAGATAATTAAACAGTCAAACAGATAAAATGCAATTCAAACAGACACAGGCAATCAATTCAGTTTCAGATTTCAGTCAGTCAATTCAGTAATTCAGTTAGTTCAATTACTTTTCATATTCGATCTCAGTTTAGCAGTAACCGGTAATCAATCAGTCATTAATCGTAAACAATATGAGGGTTGTTACAGAAAGTATAGCATTTGGCGACTAAAAATGCATTACTAGCCAAAAGTAAAGATTTTTGGCAACTAAAAAAATTTAGTAGCCAAAAGTACAGGTTTTGGCGACTAAAAATCTGTTTGGTCGCCGATATATGGCTTTTAGCGACTAAAAAAATTTCAGTAGCCAAAAGTAAGGCCTTTTGGTGACTAAAAAAAATTTAGTAGCCAAAAGTGAGGCATTCAGCGACTAAAAATCTGTTTGGTCGCCAAAAGCGAGGCTTTTACCAACTAAAAAAATTTTAGCAGCCAAAAGTAAGGCCCTTTGGCGACTAAAAAAAAATTAGTAGCCAAAAGTGAAGCATTCGGCGACTAAAAACATGTTTAGTAGCCGAAAGTGAGGCTTTTTGGCGACTAAAAAGAAATTTAGTCGCCAAAAGTGGTAACTTTAGCGCGGGAAATTTTTTTTTAACGACTAAAAAATAATTAGTAGCAAAAAGTATAAAATTGGAGACTAAAATTATGTTTAGTCGCCAAAAGTAGTCTGTCTCCTTTTTTTTTCTACTAAATAATTTATTTTTACATAAATTATGTTCAATAAAAAATAATTATGTTTATATATATACTTTTATATTAATACGAGTCTAAGTACTATATAAATAATATATGTTGCATATATAATCATATGATGTTATGGAGGCATAGTGGAAGGAGTGTGTTGTATAAAGTTTATGGTGTGGGAGGTTGATGGTTTGAATCTCTACAAGAGCAAGGTGTAATTTTTTTTTTTTTCTGGAATGAGCTTTTGGCGACTAAATTTGTTTGGTCGCCGATTCCTTGAGTATTGGCGACTAAAACATTAGTCAGTAAATGTATAATTTAAAAAAATATAATTGACTATTGGCGACTAAAAATTTAGTCGCCAAATGTAAAATTTAAAAAATATAATTGACTATTGGCAACCAAAGTTTTATTCGCTAAAGACTTACTTTTTGGCGACTAAAAGTTTTTTAGTCGCCAATATCTTTCCCGACCGTTTAGCAGCGACCAAACCGGCGACTAAAAAATTTAGTCGGGGAAACTTAAAAATTTGGCGACTAAAAATTTAGTCGCCAAATGTGTTTTTTCTTGTAGTGTGTTGTGGGTTTCTATTTTTTTAAAAAAAAATAAACCCTTGGAAATTTATAACAATTGCCTATGTATTTAAATTTTATCTATTAAAAATAGGAACGAAATATTTATAGTTGTAAAGATGTGTAACTGGTATACATTTATATATCTAATAATATAAACATAGTTATAATCGAGGGTCATATTTATCACATGATTTCTTCGACTTTATACAAACAATCTGTTGTTCTCATATTAAAAATTCTCTCTCTTTTGATGTGATGTGAAGCACTCGCACCAGAATTTTCATTATGAATCAATCTAATTTATAGTTGCATACCAATAGGGATATCTATTGGGGAAAAAATGCTATATATCGCCGAGATGCAGAAATATAAAGATGAACAAATCCAATATAATTAAAATATTGTTTTCAATACATGTAGACAATTTCATATACAGATACGTAGCTATAACAATGAGCAAAGCAATCCAATCATAAATACATCAATTTTTTCTTTTACATACTAGTTAGATTAAGAATGGTTTTGACCTTGAACCCACCAATCCATTCAAGACCATCCTCAACATACACAATACCAAACAACCAACACAAATTATCATCCTATAATTATACAGAACTAATCACATAACCGATCGTAAAGCAATGTAAGTGGAGCAGTCTTTTCAATAATAGGTCTTATCTTGATATGTATGATTACCATTGTTTTCAATGACAATAGTGACCAAACCAGCAATTCTTCCCTCCTCCCTCATACCCTTTTTCTTCATCAACTCTACTGTGAATCCACCATAAAAGATTTGTGAGTGAATTCCCATCATCAAACCCATTCAAATTCCTAATCTTACCCAAAGCACTCTCTTTGTCATAAACCCCTTCCAATGCATGCAAAAACCCCTTCCATCCCTCTAAAACTCCCTCCCTCCCCAACGCTGCTGACGCCCATGCCACAAGATCCCTCACAAAACCACTTTCACAAAACAAAACCTCAGTGATTGGCAACAGTGGCAACAACTGAATCCCAACCCTGCACTCCCTCCATTCAGCTGGTGCAAACCAAAGTCCACTGTCCCTTTTATTAGCCCATGAAACACCCACAACTCTATTCTCTCTAGTAAATTCCTCTGCATACATAGTCCCTCCCTCTCTCACATGCCACCATGTCTGAGCTGAATGAATCTCCATTGCTGCAATTGTAGAAGCAGTCGCGACAAGGTGTGTGTCCCCATAAGCCAATCCCATCAATGCAGCCGAATAGTATGCGTTCACAGCCTCGCTCGTGCTCTCTTGGTTTCGCCCATCTGCAAATTCAGTCAGCCCTCCGGCCCAAGAATGAAGTTTCCATAGATCAAAACACCGCAAACGCGGATATTTTGAATTTTCTCGCCTGCCCAAGTTCATGAAATCTGCCATTAACGAGTAAGCTTGCGGCCTATAGCTTCTCCCCCAAGTTGGATCAATCTTTGCAAGCACTGCAATTGCATAAAGAAAAAGCCCCAAATGGTAATGGTGATCATTGTATATTCCAAACCCGAAATCAGCCCCGGAATCCAAAGATCCTTGTTTAGTCACAATGCCACCCCACTTCCCGTCATACAAGAAACCATTTGTGCTAAAAGTTCCATCTAGCCATGGCTCAATTGTGTCCTTCAAGAACTTTCGAATACCCAGGATTGCATCGAAACAACCGACTTCTTCAGCAATCAATGCTAATCTTGCTGCTCTGGCAATCTGTTTTCCATAAGAATAAGATGATGATGTTGTTGATGTTGTTGCTGGATTGAGAGCCTCAACATCTTTGATTAGTGCAGCAACAATTTCAGGGTATGATTCTTCATTGATGCCTCCAATTGAGTGCCAAGTTACAGAAACAGGGCTGGATTTCAATACCCATGAATCTCCAACAACACCCACAAGGTCTCCATCAATGCTTCTGTATTTGAAATCATCCAAAACAGTGATTTTACTATCACTGCTTGAAAGAAGCTGAAGATGAAGAGGGTGGGCAAGCATGAGCAAATCTCCCCAACCTCTCTTATCCCATTTATACTCCAAAGAAAATGGATTGGAAAATAGGGCATCACCACATACCGGATAACAATGGCTGAACTGATCAAGGATTGATTCGTATCGTGGGTCAGAATTTGGTACAATAGCAATCCGAATTATGCCGGAAAACCGATTAGAAGTTATAGAAGAAACGTCCTGACTCATATTAATTGGTGAAGAAGCGTAGAGAAGCCATGTCTGGTTGTTGTTGAGCTTAATGGTGTATTTAGTGAGAGAACTATTGGGAGAGATTTCAAGAATGGCATGAACTGTAGAAATCGAAAGCGAGACACCATTGGTAGCAACACAGGTCAAATAAGGGCTTCCTCTGACGAGGAAGAACCTGAGATTGCTAGAAGGAAGGTCAAGAGTGACACTAAGATCACTGAATGAAGAAACAATGTGGGTTGCATTTGGGTTGGGGTTGTTTGATGTAGAGATGGTGAGGTCAGGATTGAAAATCTGGTAGATGAAGGAAGAGTTAGAGGACTCAGATGGGTAGCAGAGAGTGAGAGAGGAAAGAGAAGATTTGATGAGATAAGGGTGGATGTATTCGGGTTGATCACCATTTTTTAGAACAAAGTTTTGGAAGTAGGAATTGGTGGGTAGAGGGGAAGAGAGTAAGTGAGGAGAGAAGAAGAGGGATGGGTCAGGAAGGACTGTGGATTGGGTTTGAGGGAAGAGGAAGGGATGTGTTGGTCGTCTGTAGGGTTCTGGTGGCGGTGGCGGCGGAGATGGCTCACGTGGAGGAGGAGGAGGAGAAGGTGGCGGTGGCGGCGGAGATGGCTCACGTGGTGGAGGAGGAGGAGGAGGAGGAGGCGGTGGTGGTGAAAGAGGACGCCTGCTTTTTTTTTTGAAAATCCTCGAGACATCTCTGCCAATTTTCTTCATGATTACACAGCTCATACAAGTCTAAATATATTTCTTTTGGGGCAAGAAAATGTTTCACTACTAAAAAAATAAATAAATAAACATATATATATATATATTGAAACTCGACACGTGTAGAAGATGAAAGAAATTTGATAAGAAAATACACAATGAAACTCAAGAATATACAATGAAATTCGACACACGTGTAGGTAGAGGAGATTATCTGGGTTGAATGATGGTGAATGGTGAAGGGGAAAATGGACGAGAAACAAAAGGTTATGGTTTGGAAGTGAAGTTTAATGTATTTTGAGGATAGGAAGGTGGATGGAGTATATATCAAAGGCATGCAAGTGAAGACGGTGAAAGAAGGGATAACAATGTTGGGGGGGGGGGGGGGGGGGGGGTCTTGGAATATGTTTGGGGAATCAAGAAAGTCATACAATTTTTGAGGTTTAGGAACTTTGGATTGGTGGATTCATGAGTTGTTCTCTCTCAATTGGTTCCCAAATGCCTTATGATATCTTGCAAGTTTTCCCATGGTCCCTGATTCTTTTGGGGTTAGTGTAACACACACGCACAAGAAACATTTTATTCTGTTGTGATTATATTAAAAAATAACAAAGGTTATGTTTGTTTGAAATTTTAAAATTTATTTTTTGAATTTAAAAAAATTATTGGCAAAATATATATATATATTTAAAATTTATAAAATTATTTTCATAAAAAATAAAGAGTAATTTTAATTTTTTGATTCTTTTCTTCAAAACATTGTATATTTAACATTTAAGGATTTTCGAGTAATGCAAAAATAGGAGTAATTATATTTACCAATAAATTTCATCAAATAAACAAGTATTTCAATTAGTTCTAAGTTTTTTCTATTGATCTATTAAGTCCTATTAGTGGAGAATTTCTTTTCGTGTAGTCTTATTTTTTATTTTGGTTGTGTTTTGGTGGACAACTATATCCTTTTTATTAATGTAACAGGTATGATGTGATACTCTATTGTGATAGGTATTAATGTGATACTCTAACAATGTGACACTCCAAAAAAACTAAAAACTCCTTAGTCTACTTTTCCAAATGTGATAACGTGATCGGTATGATGTGACACTCCAAGACTTTTACTCTAAAAAAATTAAAAACTCCTTCGTGTATTTTTTTTTTTTTCCAAATGTGACAATGTGGTGGGTATGATATGACACTCTAAAAAAAATAAAAATTTCTTAGTATACTTTTTCCAAATATGATAACGTGACGTGTATGATGTGATAGTCCAAAAAAATAAAACTTTTTAGTATTTTTTTTCTAAATGTGACATGCGACACTACAACGTGGCATGTATAAAGTGACACTCTAAAAAAATTAAAAACTCTTTACTGTATTTTTTCCAAATATGACACTCCAACGTGACATGTATAATGTGGCACTAAAAAACTCCTTAGTGTACTTTTTTAAAATGTGACACTCTAATGTGGTTGGCAAATGAGTCATTACTAGGGTGCTCGTAGATCGGTTTTGTGCGGTTTGCGATTCAGTTTTGACCCGCCTGCATCTATGCTGTTTGGGAAAAAGTCAACCCGCAACCGGCCGCAGTGTGGTTTGCGGTTTGTGCGGATAGAATTTACAGATGTACGGGCAGTTTGCGGTTTACACTTTTTTCTTTAAAAATTAATTTTTGAGTTTTTTTTTTCCCATCGAATTTAGGCATCAGATTCATTTTATATATTTATGATCATTTGACAACAATTTTCTGATGAGTTTACAAATAAAAATTGAATATCAATGCATTAAATGAAAGTATCAAAAACAAAGAGACCCTACACTACATTTTTGCCATAAAAAAATGTATATCAATGCATTAAAGGTTGTACTCAATTAGAATTGCCAATTCAGTAATCAATAATTAAACTAGAAGCTCCATCGACCACCAGAAGAAAAATTTTATTAGGAAAAAGTGGATGAGTCACCAATGAAACCAAGTTTAGGACTTAATAATTCTACGGGATTAAGAAAGTTGAGAAATACTTAAAAATAAGGATCCTAGTGTCATAGAAAACATAATGGTGCTCCTGTTAAAGTTACAAAGTTGGTATATAAAAAAATAATAATAATAATAATAATTAAAGTACGGGCGGTTTTTGCCGGTTGCGGGTTTAACCCGCGACCCGCCCGCAACCCGCAAATTTGTTATATTTCAAACCGCATCCGCCCGCATTATGTTTGCGAAACCGCCCAATTATATGCGGGTTGGGCGGTTTGAGCGGTTCGGATAAACCGTTGCCCACCCCTAGTCATTACACATTCAAAAGGACTAAATGGATCACAAGAAAAAATATGGAACTATATGGATTACAAGTCAAAATATAAGACTTATTGGTCAATCTTTTTTTTTTTTTTTGGGAAACTTACGTGTAGTCTTAATGTGTGGACTTATTATCCAATAGGTCATATGATAATTAATGGCGTTTTCTATTAAACATTATTAAAAAATGTCACTAATTGTTAATTTTCAGTGACAATTTACAAATTTTGTCAAAAAAAATTGTCACTAACTACAAGTTTTAGCTACATTTTAAAAAAATCGTTACAAAAAAAGTCACTAATTTTCAACTTTCGGAAAAAGTTTGAAAAATTCGTCCCAAAAAATATTACTAATTGTGAGTTTTAGCGACAATTTATAAAAATCGGGACAAAAAAAAGTTACAAATTGTCAATTTTTAGCGATATATGTAAAAAATCATCCAAATTTTTTTTTTTTTTAGTAATGATTTTATTAGGACTTATTTTCAATTGGACTTGATGGAAATTAAATCTAACTATTAGCACCTATGATAATTTACCCATATATTATTTTAGGATCAAGTTAAAATGGACCGAGATACCTAAGCAAATTTTAAGTTCAATCCATTTATAGTTTAAAATATTAATCTAGCCCAACTTACGGACCCAAACACTATTTCCAAACCTAAAAATGTACGTCTAAATTGGGCTGCCAATAGGTCGATACCTAGAACCAGAGATAGTCGGTGTCTGAAAACAACCTCCTGCCATAATCAAATCTCAAAACCTGGACAAGTTCAAGAGAGAGAGAGAGAGAGAGAGAGAGAGAGAGAGAGAGAGGAGAGAAGAGAGAGAGAGAGAGAGAGAGAGAGAGAGATGGCTGGGTTGTTGGCATGGGCAGTAGATGTGGTGGGAGGTGGAGGCCAGAGCGACGACGAAGATGATATCAATTCAATCTCAGTAGCCTTCACTCCAAAGCAGCAAAATAGTCAATAAGACAAAGTGTCATATTAAATCCATAATCATTTCATTTTTTCTCTTACAAATATCACATCCAATTACAAAAAAATTTAACCATTTTCCCAAACACAATTATTTTAACATATTAAAATAGCCAAAAACTAAAATAGTCTATTAAAATAGCCAACTTCCTAAACACCACATAGTGTTCTTGAAGTCTAAACTAAATTATGTTAGTTGGAGGAGATTCCTCTAGAGGTTTGTTGAACTAATGATGGAATTTAGCCTCTCTTTTTTTTCTTGCAATTTGTAAATGGAAGGGAATAGGCTAGGTGACCGGGTTGGATTGGATTGTAATGTATTGCATTCGGGCGCAAGATGTTTAAACATGTTCTAGTAATGCCTAATCTTTGTGGCCAACTGTGCTATGTGCACAATTTTATTTTTTTATTTTTACAAAATAAGAAATAGATGTAATTCAAAATATTTGCATATAACAAGACGTTAATGATTCGGTGTGCAGAATTTTCTATATAATGCCCCAAATTTCTAGCCAAAATGATAATACAATAATCATGACTCTTTCAAGGAAAACTGAATATAAATCTCCAAACTTACATTACATAATACAATAGTTCTTCATGCAATAATACATTAATCCAACAACAAGTAAATAAACAAATAAATACCCCCAAGGGGTTTACAAGTTTCCAAGGCTTGAGCCTGGTTACACAAAACGGTTATTCAAACCCACACAAACAAAGCCCTTGGCTTACACACAGAGTCACGGCAAAATGAGAGCATTGTACTCTCAACACACATACCCTAGTTGGGTGGGATCACCACATCTTTTCCTGCACAAAAATCCTGTAGGGTGAACATAAAGCCCAGTAGGAAATTTTTAACAAAGTATATACATTTTATACAAGTCTCAAGAGATGAAAAGCGCATGTCATGCTATGCACTTTTTGAAGATAAATCACATTTTCATCTTTTGAAAATCATCATGCTCAATGATATCATGCAATTTCAATTGTTCAAAACTTAACAATTTATTTCAAGGGCAGTAAATACGATTCTGGTAATACCTAGGTCGGTGTTTGCAAGTAGACTATACAAGTACTACCAATTTGTCATTTTTACTAGCATTGACTGGAAAGCTTGACACCTATAATCTGTCATTTTTACCAGTATTAACTGAAAGGCTCGACACCTATTCAATTTCATTTACACCACCTGTCAAGATTTACCACCGTATTTACCCCAAAACCAATTCATGGAAACTTATTTCTCAACATTCTTTTCTCAATACAAGTTTTCAAATCAACTTTCAAAGTTTAATGTAATCAAATGAATTGATATGCCAATAACACAAGATGAATATAAATACTTTTATTCCAATTCATTATCCCAGGAATAACACAATTCTCTCTTCTCAAGTATCCTCAACAATTATTCATTTCAAGACTATTTCAATGTTTTGAACAATAATTTCCAAAATGAATAACAATTCTCATATTCCCTGAAATTTATCATTTATATAAATATAAATAAGAAATTTTCTAAACATCCATTTATTTTGACACACAAAATAAATATAACAATATCATTCATGAATTTTCAGTCTCTTTAAATTTTTTTTTCCAAATTCTAGGTTTTCTCACCAAAACTATACAACTCAAATCTTTTGAAAGGAAACTTTCCAAAATCATATTTTCTTCAATCAACGAAGATCAAAACCCATAAAATCATTTTAAAAGAACAAGAAACAAACCCACTTTCAAAATCGCTCAACTTCTTGAATTAACAATCAATTTTCAAAGCTATCGAAGGATGATTTCGAAAATCATCTAGACCTTGCAAAAATATATATATAACTCTAAGAAAATTCCTACCTGAAGTTTTGAAGAAGAAATGAGATGCACCCCCAAAATCAACAATGTCCAAACTCGATCTTCACCGCACATAACGAAACCCTCGAGGAGCTAACCAACTTTGATGAAGAACTTAGGTCCAAATCCCAAAGGATTTGAAGAAATCATAGATCTTGTGAGGTTTTTGGTAGGAAGTGTAGAGAGAAGGAAAGGAAATGTTTTTAGAGAGAGAAATATACAAAAGTGATTCAACTTCAGCCCAAGGAGAGAAGAAAAGGGAAAAATTTTCGGATCTCACCAACCCACCGCACCTCACTCCCGCACTTGCCTTTTTAGCAGTGTGTAAGTTGTGCTCTCCCCCGAAATCCGCACGCGCGGCTTGCTCTCCCATTCGAGCAGACAAGCAACTTCGAATGCATTTTGCATTTTTGTTTTGGGGGCGCTGTCTCTCAACCCCGCCAGGGTGCTGCCCTAGGACCCGCTAAGGGGCGCTGCCCCCTGGACCCCCGCGAGTTGACCGGGCAGCTCGACCCCCGACATACTTAGCGAAGTGGCAAAACTGGGATCGCTACATTCTATGTTCCTAAAATTTTTCCTTGCAGTTCTTGAATCATGAAATTCTTAAAAAAAGATTAAAAGAAAAAATGTAAAGCACAATAGCAGGGCATGCAAAAAAAAAAAAAAAAAAAAAAACCTTGGAAATTATAACAATTGCCTATCTATGCATGTAAATTTTATCTATTAAAAATAGGAAGAAAATATTTATAGCAGCAAAACTGTGTAACTGTATACATTTATACATCCAATAATATAAACATAGTTACAATCGATGGTCATATTCATCACATGATTTCTTCGACTTTATGCAAGCAATTTGTTGTCCTTCTATTCAAAGTTCACTCTCTTATAATGTGATGTGATCCATCCTCACCAAAATTTTCTTTTATTATGAATCAATCTAATTTATAGTTACATACCAATAGGGATATCTATTGGGAAAAAATGTTATGTCACCGAGAGATGCATAAGGATTAACATGCTTAAGAACAAATCCAATATAACTAATATCTTGTTTCAATATATGTATACAATTTCATATACAAGTAAGTAGCTGTAACAATGAGCAAAGCAATCCAATCATATATACGTATATATATATGTCAATTTTTTTAATTTTTAATTTTTGTTTTTACATACGAATAAGATTAAGAATGGTTTTGACCTTGAACCTACCAATCCATTCAAGACCGTCCTCAACCCACACAAAACCAAACAACCAACACAAAATATCATTCAATAATTATACAGAACTAGTCACATAACCGACCGTGAAGCAATGTAGTGGAGCAATTTTTTCAGTAAGATATGGTTGATATGTATGATTACCATTATTTTCAATGACAATAGTGACCAAACCAGCAATTCTTCCCTCCTCCCTCATACCCTTTTTCTTCATCAACTCTACTGTGAATCCACCATAACAGATTTGTGAGTGAATTCCCATCATCAAACCCATTCAAATTCCTAATCTTACGCAAAGCGTTCTCTTTGTCATAAACCCCTTCCAATGCATGCAAAAACCCCTTCCATCCTTCAAAAACTCCCTCCCTCCCCAACGCTGTTGACGCCCATGCCACAAGATCCCTCACAAAACCACTTTCACAAAACAAAACCTCAGTGATTGGCGACAATGGCAACAACTGAATCCCAACCCTGCACTCCCTCCACTCAGCTGGTGCAAACCAAAGTCCATTGTCCCTCTTATTAGCCCACAAAACACCCACAACTCTATTCTGTCTAGTAAATTCCTCTGCATATATAGTCCCTCCCTCTCTCACATGCCACCACGTCTGAGCTGAATGAATTTCCATTGCTGCAATTGTCGAAGCAGTCGTGACAAGGTGTGTATCTCCATAAGCCAATCCCATCAATGCTGCCGCATAGTATGCATTCACAGCCTCACTCGTGCTCTCTTGGTTTCGCCCGTCTGCAAATTCAGTCAGCCCTCCGGCCCAAGAGTGAAGTTTCCATAGATCAAAACACCGCAAACGCGGATATTTTGAATTTTCTCGCTTGCCCAAGTTCATGAAATCCGCCATTAACGAGTAAGCTTGCGGCCTATAGTTTCTCCCCCAAGTTGGATCAATCTTTGCAAGCACTGCAATTGCATAAAGAAAAAGCCCCAAATGGTAATGGTGATCATTGTATATTCCAAACCCGAAATCAGCCCCGGAATCCAAAGATCCTTGTTTAGTCACAATGCCACCCCACTTCCCGTCATACAAGAAACCATTTGTGCTAAAAGTTCCATCTAGCCATGGCTCAATTGTGTCCTTCAAGAACTTTCGAATACCCGGGATTGCATCGAAACAACCGACTTCTTCAGCAATCAATGCTAATCTTGCTGCTCTGGCAATCTGTTTCCCATAAAAATAAGATGATGTTGTTGTTGATGTTGTTGCTGGATTGAGAGCCTCAACATCTTTGATTAGTGCAGCAACAATTTCAGGGTATGATTCTTCATTGATGCCTCCAATTGAGTGCCAAGTTACAGAAACAGGGCTGGATTTCAATACCCATGAATCTCCAACAACACCCACAAGGTCTCCATCAATGCTTCTGTATTTGAAATCATCCAAAACAGTGATTTTACAATCACTGCTTGAAAGAAGCTGAAGATGGAGAGGGTGGGCAAGCATAAGCAAATCCCCCCAACCTCTCTTGTCCCATTTATACTCCAAACAAAATGGATTGGAAAACAGGGCATGGCCCGATACCGGATGACAATGGCTGAACCGATCAAGGATCGATTCATGTCGCGGGTTGGAATTTGGTACAATAGTAATCCGAATAATGCCGGAAAACCCATTGGAAGTTATGGAAGAAACGTCCTGACTCAGATTAATTGGTGAAGAAGCGTAGAGAAGCCATGTCTGATTGTTGTTGAGCTTAATGGTGTATTTAGTGAGAGAACTATTGGGAGAGATTTGAAGAATGGCATGAACTGTAGAAATCGAAAGCGATACACCATTGGTGGCAACACAGGTCAAATAAGGGCTTCCTCTGACGAGGAAGAACCTGAGATTGCTAGAAGGAAGGTCAAGAGTGACACTGAGATCACTGAATGAAGAGACAACGTGGGTTGAATTTGGGTTGGGGTTGTTTGATGCAGAGATGGTGAGGTCAGGGTTGAAAACCTGGTAGATGAAGGAAGAGTTGGAGAACTGAGATGGGTAACAGAGAGTGAGAGAGGAGAGTGAAAATTTGATGAGATAAGGGTGGATGTATTCGGGTTGATCACCATTTTTTAGGACGAAGTTTTGGAAGAAGGAATTGGTGGGTAGAGGGGATGAGAGGAGGTGTGGAGAGAAGAAGAGGGATGGGTCAGGAAGGACTGTGGATTGGGTTTTTGGGAAGAGGAAGGGATGGGTTGGTCGTCTGTAGGGTTCTGGCGGCGGTGGCGGAGATGGCTCACGTGGTGGTGGAGGAGGAGGAGGAGGGGGAAGGGGAGGACGAGAACGAGGAGGAGGCCTGCGTTTTTTTTTGAAAATCCAAGACATTTCTCTGCCAATTTTCTTCACGATGACCTAGCTCAATATATTTCTTTTGGGGCAAGAAAATGTTTCTCTACTTAAAAAATAAAAATAAACATATATGTATACTGAAACTCGATACCTCTGAAAGATGAAAGAAATTTGATTAGAAAATACACAATGAAACTCAATAATAGACAATGAATTTCGACACACGTGTAGAGCGAGAGGAGATTAAGTGATTTGGGTTAACGGATGGTGAGTGAGTGGTGAAGGGGAAAATGGATGAGAAACACAAGGTTGCAGTTTGGAAGTGAGGTTTGATGTATTTTGAGAATAGGAAGGTGGGGGGATTATATATCAAAGGCATGCAAGTGAAGATGGTGAAGGAAGGGACAACAAGGTGGGGGGTCTTGGAATATGTTTGGGGAATCAAGAAAGTCATAGAATGAAGGTTCTTTTTTGAGGTTTAGAAGCTTTGGATTGGTGGATTCATGCGTTGTTCTCCCCTCTCATTTGGTTCCCAAATGCCTTGTGATACCTTGCAAGTTTTCCCATGGTTCCTGTTCTTTTGGGGCTAGTGTAACACACACATACCAAAAAAAAAAAAAAAACATTTTATTCACTTGTGATTATATTAAAAAATAACTAAGGTTATGTTTGTTTGAAATTTTAGAATTTATTTTTTGAATTTAAAAAAAAAATTATTGGCCAAAAAAAAAAAAAAAAAACACACAAATATTTGTACAATTTAAAAATTATTTTCATAAAAAATAAAGAGTATTTTTACTTTTTTGATTCTTTTCTTCAAAACAATGTAAATTTAACATTAAAGGATTTTCGAGTAATGCAAAAATAGGAGTAATTATATTTAAATATATTATGAGAGACTTACATGTCGATTCTAATAGGTAGATTTATTTGAATAAAAAAAAATACATAAATTTATTATCCAATAGGTCCTATAATAATTATTGTTATTTTTAATCAAACACTATTAAAAAATATATTAATTGTTAATTTTCAGCGACAGTTTGAAAAATGTCACAAATTATAAGTTTTAGTTATAATTTAAAAAATCGTCACAAAAAGTTGCTAATTTTCAACTTTTAGCGACAATTTAAAAAATTCGTCACAGAAAAGCGTCACTAATTATAAGTTTTAGTAATAATTTATAAAAATTGTGACAAAAAAGTCATTAATTATCAATTTTTTGATTGACATATGTATAAAATCATTACAAAAAATTATTTTTAGTAATGATTTTATTAGAACTTGATAAAAATTAAATCCAACTATTAGTATTTAATAGTAGTTTATTCATATATTATTTTAGAATCGGGTTAAAATGGGCCGAGATGCCATGCAAATTTTAAGTTCAATTATTCATCAAACGGGGTATAAAATATTAGTCCAGCCCAATTTTGCGGAGCCCAACACTATTTCCAAACCTAAAAACGTGGGCACTTACCAGCCGGTCCCTTGCAAACAACTTAATACCCACCAAGTCCTGCCCTATTTTAGTTTCCAATTTTACCCCTGAATATCACACCACACGCGTGAATCAAAGAGCATATCACGAGGTCTACCCTGTGCGCGTGAAACACACGCTCCTTCTCAATTGTTCTGATTTGGAAACCATTCTGAGGCGATTTGCAAACCACTGGCGATTTGCGATTTCGAAATCGGAACAAACAAAGAGTTTACCCTGAATCTCCCATCGTTTCCAGAGAAAATAGCTCTGTTTCGATCTGTATTCTGATTCCGAACAGATACCCAGCAAATCCTCCACCGTTTCGATCTATATTCCATGCTTCATTCATCTTCAACAAACATGCGAATCAAACGTGAGTGATAATCATCTTCCGTTCTTCTTTTATAACTATATTTTGCCAATTTAGTGAGAAAATTTGCTATAACCATGATAGATTTGCTTAATTTTCTTAATTGAGTCATAAAATTTGTTCTAATGATAGATTTGCTTCCTTTCTTCTTTCATAACTGTAATTGAGTTATAAAATTCGACTTCAAGCTATTTTGAATGTGTATCATATAGTATTAATTTATCATTGATATTCAACTTCATAATAATCACAACTTCATGTCCATTTGTTAAACAATGATGGATTTGCTTAATTTTGCTAATTCAGTGATAAAATTTGATATACAATAACAGATTTGCTTACTTTACCCAATTCAACGATAGGTTTGCTTAATTTTCCTAATTGAGTGATAAAATTTGTTATAATGATGGATTTGGTTCTCTTCTTATTTTATAACTATGGATTTGCTTCCCTTCTTCTTTCATAACTATAATTGAGTAATAAAATTCAACTTCAAACTACTTTGAATGTGTATCTTACAGAATTAAGTTATGAGTGATACAATTTGGCTTGAAGCTATTTTCAATCTGTACCATACAGTATTAATTTATGATCATGCTCAACGTCATAATAATCATACCTTTATGTTCATTTGCTATACAATGATGCATTTGCTTACTTTTGCTAATTCAGTGATAAAGTTTGCTATACAATTGTTTTCATCTTCATCTTCAACATCATACTTCATGTTCTTTTGCAATTTAGATTTAGAATCTAAACTTTGCTATATAGTTATATATTTGCTTAATATACATAACAGAGAGATAAATTCTTCTTAGTTTCCCTAGTTCAATGATAAAATTCTTCTTAATTTTCAATGTTTATGTTCAATGTTTTTGTACAGATGTTGCCAGTCATTCTAAAAGATTACGTTGTCGACAAACAAGTTTCTCAAAGAAGAAAAAAATTGAAAAAGTCGACTTTGTTATAGAGCCAACAACACATGACAGTGAAAATCAAGTACAAGTTAAACCTGAATCTAACATTGACAATGAGAAGCCCAAACAGGAACAACTCAAACCAGCTACAAAGCTCCACAAAGCAAGAGGGAAGAAAAAAATTGATGGAAGAAAAACTAGGACTGAACAAATACATGATAATGAAGCAAAGTATGTCTACCGTTCTAACATTCAATCTCTTATCAAATTTTTCAAGACAACAAAACTCAGAGAGGAGCATTTGATATTATTGAGAAAGACACCTTTTTCACTTTTGGTTGATACATTGAGTAAAAACAAGGTTAAAAGAAGAGATTCAATTAAATATGATGATGTGGTTGCAAAAATTTTGCAAACTTACCAAATAGATGGAACCACATTTGAAATTGCTGGGAAGAAGCTGAAATTGAAAAGAAATGACTTCAAGTTAATTTTTGGGATTGCATGTGGACACAAGAAGATGAATCTTGCATACGGAAGAAAAAATGACGTAGCTATGGTGCAAAGAAGAAAAATCACCGAGAGCAGAATGACAAGTGCTTCAATCCAAAACTTGATAACGAAACTTTTGAGAAGCACCAACAATGAAGATATAGAAGATGTCGTTAGGCTTGTGTGCCTTCTGGTTTGTTTGCTTTTGTTGTTTCCGAGTACTGGGACAACAATTGGTTGGGGGTTCATGAAATACTTGGAGAATATTGATGAAATGAAATCTTATGATTGGTGTGGCGCAGCAAAACATCATCTTACAACATCAATAGCACGCAACATCAACCAAATTGATAAAGTGTGCGGATATGTGATCATCTTGTTGGTAAGTAAATACCTCACTTACAACTTATAACCTACAATATCTACATTTACTAAATACTAATCTACACACATTTTTTGGTCCTCAACAGTATTGGATATGTGAGCATGCAAAGATCATCAAACCAAATGAGAAGAATCCAATACCAAGATTTGCAAAATGGAACATTACTCATCTCGGAGAACAATTGGCAAAGTCATCCTTGCATGATCTGAAACATATTGAGGTATGCATTCATTATATCCTTTGTTTTGTTTAAACAAATATTAAACTTTGTTATGCAGTGATAAATTTTAGCAAGACTAATAAATTTTCTTAATCTTAATGCTGTCGCATTAGTGGTAGAAAAATTATTTAGGCATTTCATCTGTGCTAGGAAATTATTCAATAAACAATTTTTATCAATGTTTAACCTCTATTTCTTTAATTGAGTGATGAATTTTGCTATGCAGTAATAAATATTCATATGCAGTGATAACTTTTTGCTCACAGTTATATATTCTCTTAGTTAGCTTCATTGACTTATAAATTTTGCTTAGTATTGCTAATTCACTAATAAAGCTTGTTATCATGAACCAAATTACCATTCTTATTATAAATTTGAATCACCGAATGATAAATTATTACTTAACTCTGCCTCATAACATTTTTTTTAATAATTTTCATTCATGTAGGAGAGTAATTTGAAAGACACAATTGAAGAACAGAACATATACAAACAATTGCAACCACAAACAGATGATGAGCATGATGATGAAAACTGTAACTTTGAGGAACAACAGGAGACCGAATTATCTGAAAAGGAAGAAGAACCAATTATCAGAAATATATTCAGTCTCAGTCCTGGAAGAAAATCACAGAATCCCAAGAATCAAACAAGTGCTCCAAAAAAGAGGAAATCAACAACACTGCAATCAAAAAAGAATGCACGAAGGAAAGCTAACTTTCAGCATGAAACTCAAGAAGGTCCACTTCATGTGCAAACAAATGACCTGTCTTTTGACAACCTAGAAAATGATGAAGAACAAATAATGATCAAACAGAAAGCTGGTCCAGCAACTTCCCCGGGATTGAAGTATGAAACACCAGCTGAAAAGAGGAAAGCAAAAAGGAAACTTGCCTATGAAAGAAATATCTACCATGTCAAAATCAATGAACATACTTTTCAGAAACTAGAAGAGAATGTCCTGATAATCCAAAGGCTAGAAATGGAGAAGGCAATAATCCAAGCAGAAAATGACAAGCTTAAGGACCAACTCATGAAGCTCAGTAAACAAATGGAAGAACAAAGCAAGAAAGCAAAGACACAAATGGAAGTCAAAGATGTGGAAATAGTGCTACTTAATGAGAGAATCGCAATGTTGGTTGAATCAAATCTCTACCTGGACACTGAAGAAGAACAAATCCAAGTTGAAGTTGAAGCCACCACTCCCAAAACATCGCCTCTTGTCAGCTCAATGATAAAAAGGGTCAAAAATAGAGAAACAAGAAAAGAGCACAAAGATCCAGATTTTTGCTACATAATGAAAAGACAACCAAACCAGAACAAGACAGTTGATCAAGTAGAACCAATGCTTGAAGAAAATCCAAAGACCAAAAAAGAAGAGCACACACAACATCAACATCCAACAAAACAAATTAACACTTCCTATCCAGTGTTTCACAAATTGCCAAAGAAATCAAGGATGAAACTCACTAGTCTTTGGGCAACAAAAACCAGCAGGTATACAGTATATAGTCATGCATTTAACAACGTATAACTTTCATTTATTTCACTCATTGATAAATTTTGATATACAGTGATAAAATTTGCTACATAATGATAAATTTTACTTAATTTGTTTGGTATAGTGATATATTTAGCTAATCTTCCTGTTGTCTCATATATAGTGTCAAATTATTTAGGCATTTGGGTTTATGATCTGTACTTCATTTCATGCTTCATATTTGATACATGAAGTAAAATTTCATGCTCAATTTGTTCCCCTAACCTTTGATTTGTTAATTGACCAATAAATTTTGGTATACAGTGATAAATTTTGTTTTCACATTTCCAGTTATCCAATCTTACAAGGAAAGGAAGTAGGCAGCAGCTATTTGTACTTGGATGACATTGACAAAATAGTTAAATGCGAAGAACTTTCTGGAAATGTAAAATCAAAACCCTGTTTGTGCATATATCAATTGTAATACCAAACAATAATTCTCTCATTAACCTTGTTTGCTTTTGTTTTTAAAACAGGCAATAAATGCATACAAGGAAATCTTAATGACAGAAGAGCAACTGAAACCAAACTTCAGCCTCAGCTCACAAGCAGGAACAACATATATATTTACTACATCATGCCATGTAAGTAAATTACATATATATATATATATATATATTTCATTACGATATCATCCATTCCCCTTGTCTAAATCAAGTGCATAAGTTCTCATTCATCCAGTCTAATAGTGATAATTAATGAATTACATTGTAATCAAAACTAATATATTTTGCAAAACACAGTATTTGTTCACCACAAAGGATGAGGCAGAAACAAATCAATTGTTGAACAAAATGATGTTAGAAGCTGTCAAGGAAAGATATCTTCTTTTCCCAATTTTCAATGAAAAGCATTGGACGTTGTTGGTACTCGACACTGAAAATGGCTCATAGAAGTTTTACAATTCAATGACACCAAGCACAGAAACAGATAACCACTTAAATGAGGCAAACAAACTGGTAAAACACCAATTAATTGTGATATCATCCATTCCCCTTGTCAATATCAAATTTTCTTATGCATTTATTTGTCAAAAACCAATTAATTATTAATATATTTTGCAGAGAAAGGTTATTGAAAAATACCTTCAACATCACAATCCCAAAATCATTGAAAGTAACAAGTTTCATGAAGAAACAGAAATTGCAATGAATTGTCCCCAACAACTTGATCATTCGTAAGTTTTTGCAAACCAATACACATTACATAGATAAAATTATCGTTGATGACTACTAACTTTGTTTTTCCAATCTCATTGTAGACTAGATTGTGGCATCATAGTTTGTTACCTCATGAGAGAATATGTCTGTAACAAAGACATCTTTCCCAACTTAACAAAGGAGAAGTGCCACCAAATCAGAGCAGATATCATAGATGCTTTGTTGACTAACCAACAGACAGACACCCAGCAAATCGTTGATGAGGCAATAGAAGCGGTGCTTGAAGACAAGGAGCTTTGGGACACAATACACAATATAGCGACCCCGGTCTTTTCCATTTTGATTATTGTATCCGGACTTATGTTCCGTAGATTCTATTGTTGCTGTTGTCCTTTAATTCCTTTATTTTGAGTTATAGGATATGTTGGGCAGATTATGTTACAGGTTGGTGGGTTTGAAACCAAGAGTTGCTGCCCAGTTTTTGGGTTGGTCGCTCGAGCGAGCTCTTCTTCGCTCGAGCGAGGTCTTTGTTTTTGTTTCTTCGCTCGAGCCAGGGTTCCTTCGCTCGAGCGAGCTTTGCGTCCAGTACATAGACCTGAGAGAGGTGTGTTTCTTGGCTCGAGCGAGCTTCCTCCGCTCGAGCGAGCGGGGTATGTTTTCGAGTTCTTCGCTCGAGCGAGCTTCTGGGTTGCAGACTGAAGCATCGCGTTTTTTGGCTCGAGCGAGCTTTTCTTCGCTCGAGCGAGGATTTCTTGTGTCTGGTCGCTCGAGCGACCATGTCTTCGCTCGAGCGAGCCTGTCCAGTTTAAATACGCAGAAACAGTTTTAAAACATTTTTTTTATAACTTTTTGATCCAGAAACCCTAGTTACGACCATTCTCTCTACAAACTCACTTCTCTCCTAGGTTTGATCTAGTTAGGGTGTGTTTTTACCTAGTTGCTTTACAAATAAGATAGAGGAGAGTGAGGGCTTTCATTTAATCTGAACGGTTGTTGATTTGGAGCACTTGGGAGTTTGGGCTATCATCTTCATCTTCTCCTTTTTGAGTAATTTCTTCGAGGTAGGGATTTCCTACTCCATTTATATGTTTTAATCCTAAGTGTTGGTATTTTGGTATGTGGGGGTAGTTTGGTAATTTTGGGAGATCCTTAGGGTTTTGGCTTAGATTAATTTGTATAATTAATTTAAGGGAAAAATGTGAAATTGGGTTTAATTCATGAAGTTGGGGAAATTATGAGATAAATGGTATAGTTGGGTAGTTTAAATACTTACCTATGAATATGTTGATTTTACATTCATTGTTGTATTTATTTCTTGTTTAGAAATAACTGTTTTGGGCTATCGGTGGAGGATAGCCATTGATTGTTGTAGACCTTGCATGTGGCTTAGGTATAACTGGAATTATGTCACTCATGTTGACTGTTGAATTAATACAGAACATTACTTGTATTGATTATGTGTTGTATATGGCAATTGCGTGTGTCATTGCATATGCATTTCATTTGGAGGAGATAGGGGATGAACTCCACGGTTTAGGGGAAGATAGGGGATGGACCTCTAAACCGGATTTGTTGGGAGGAGATAGGGGATGGACTCCAGTAGCATCACTCATATGTGTGCTTATTGATAATAGCAATATTGCTATTTGTTGTTGACATGATGCATCATTATAATGTGTATCAATTGGAAGTATGGAAGTGTTGTGATTTGAGCTTTAGTCTCATTTATTTTGTGACATCTGGATCACTGTGATAGTTGGCCAGGTTCTGAGCCATAATGATATAATTTGAAAGTTGAATAAAGATTGGAAAGTGAAAAGTGTCATAGACAATATGTCTAGACAATGTAGGCATTCGTGTCATGAAATTGGAAATTGATTATCTCGTGTTAACCATGTATCGAATGCTAATGCTTTAGTTAATTCGTATGCTTGGTTTAGTATTTTTCTACTGGGCTGTGGCTCACCCTATATTGGAACTTCATTTTCAGGTTCAGGTGGTTCACTACCTCCAAGGACTTAGCTTGTGAGGATTTGGACTCGAAGATTTGCTTTATTTTATTTGTTTTATTTGAACAATTTGTAAACTTTCAAGCCTAGGGCTTTATTTGTTTTTGAGTTAGAACTCATGGAATTGTGTCCAAGTGTTGGCTTGGCAAGATGTAAGCCCATAGGGCATTTATTATGATGTTTTTATTTCATGGAACTCTGATGAATGGAATAAGATACTTTATTTCCTTATAATTCTGCATGTTAATATTATGTATTATGGGTTGATTTTTGAGGGCGTTACAACTTGGTATCAGAGCGTACCGGGTTTGAATACTTTGGGTACGTGGGAAGTGATTAGTATCACAATGGGTTCGTCTCGTTTGATAGAGACTTAGTGTAGTATTATATGTTTGCATGATAACTTGTTTATGTGATTATGTGGGTATGGAATGTAGTTTCCTAGGATGTTGATTGGATCCTTGAGTCTCTGAAAGTCTTGTTAGAAAGGCACTTGATCAATGTTGTTTCCAACCGGAACTTTAGTGGCGCCTCGGGACTATCATTATCCAGGAATGAAATTCGTAGGTGCTTATGTGATTATGTGCTTACGTGGTGTGATTTATTGTTGTCCAATGTATTAGGACGTGAGTTTATAGTTTTGGCACATTATTTAGAGTGCTAACGTCTTTGTTTCCTTTATTAGGATGTCAGGACGAGGACGAGGTCGTGGTAGGCAGGCCCAGGCAGGAAGTGCCTATACCGGAGGAAATTCCGGCAGTTCAGGAGGGTGTTGGCCAGGCCAATGTGGCCGAGCCAGTAGGACAGCATTTATGGGCGCTTTGGCCCAAGGTATAGCAGGGGCATTTCAGGCGTCAGTTGACATTCTGAGGGCTGCGAATCCAGCCCAGGCTGTTGTTGCTGCAGATGCAGGACCTTCTTTTCTGAAGAGGGAGTTCTTCCGGTCCAATCCGGATGAGTTTTTGGGGGATCCTAAAGAGCCGCTCAAGGCTGATGAGTGGCTCGAACAGACAACGAAAACGTTTGAGATGCTTGGCATCGAAGACGAAGGGCTGAAGGTGACCTTGGCATCATTCCAGCTAAAAGGGGATGCGGGTCAGTGGTGGAAGTTCACCAAGGGTCATATTGGAGGTACTTGGAAGGCTTTTGTTGATGCTTTTCAGGAGAAGTACCTGTCTCCAGCTGTTCAGGAGAAGTTGAGAGATCAGTTCCGCCATCTCGAGCAGAACAGTTTATCAGTGGCCGAGTTTGAGGCTGCATTCACTAGTTTGTCCAGGTTTGCACCTGAGTTGGTGGCGACTGAGGAGCGCCGTTGCATTGAGTTTGAGAAGAAGTTGAGGCGTGGCCTCATGCTGAGAGTTGTCGGATCTATGATTAGGGATTTTGGGCGATTGGTTGATGCAGCAGCCCATACCGAGACTATGATGCAGGAAGAGGGGGATAAGCAGAAAGGCTCCAAGAGGAGTCAGGATGGCCAGGGTGATGGCAGGAGGCAGAGAGGTTTCACTCCTCAGCAGCCTCAGGGTAGTTTTTCTAGATCCACTTTTCCAGTGCCGAGTGCTAGTTCTGGGAAAGGCAGTCAGGGAGACATTACCTGTTTCAAGTGTGGCCAGCTGGGTCACAAGTCTCCAGTTTGTCCTCAGAGGGGAAGAGTTCAGAGAGCAGCATCTTCTTCGGCTCGATCTCAGAGCCAGAGTCAGGGTAGAGGCCAGCCGCTCTCGTGTTAACAGTGTGGTCAGCCAGGGCACATGAAGAGGTATTGCCCGCAGTTGGGTGGCACACCTGGTGCATCTGGTTTGAGGCAGACTCAGGGTCAGCAGCCAGCTCAGTCGGGTCAGGCCTCGAGGGCCAATCAGGGGGCTTCATCGTCCCAGGCTGTGCAGCAGTCTTATGCTCCGGGGGGTGAGCAGGTTGATCAGAGGTCATCTGGGCTCGTGTATGCTGTTACCGCGCAGGACCTAGTACCGGCTCCATCGGTGGTGAGAGGTACCTTCTTGTTTTGTAACTTGGTTGCTAATGTTTTGATTGATACGGGTGCATCTCATTCCTTTGTGTCTGCTGCATTTGCATCTGTTTTGGAGTTGGAGTTAGCTCAGTTAGCGTCTCCTATTTGTGTAGTGTCACCTCTTGGGGGTGAATTGATTTTGAAACAAGGTGTTAGGGGTTGTGATATAGAGGTCGATGATCATAGAATCCCTTTCTCTTTTGTAGTTATGCCCATGAAGGGCTTTGATGTTATTTTGGGTATGGACTGGTTATCGTCATACCGGGCAGTTATTGATTGCTACCGTCAGAGGGTCACTTGTTGTACCGTGAACGGGGAGTGTTTTCATTTTCTGGGGGATCGAGTTGGTAGTGTTTTGCCACCGGGTTATGACCCGCGAGGGCGGAGTGAGCTTAGTGGTCTACTTGCTAGTCTTTTGATTAGTGAGGGTGATGAGACCCAGATTGTGTTGCCGAGGGTGGTTTGTGAGTATTCGGACGTTTTTTCCCGAGGATCTTGTTGTTAGTTTGCCACCTCAGCGAGAGATTGAGTTCTCTATTGATTTAGTGCCCGGCACGGCGCCGATTTCTATGGCACCTTACCGTTTTGCCCCAGCCGAGTTAGTGGAGTTGAAGATTCAACTCCAGGAGTTGTTAGATAAGGGCTATATCCGTCCTAGTGTTTCGCCGTGGGGAGCACCGGCCCCTCTTTGCTAAGAAGAAAGGTGGTGCTTTGAGATTGTGTATCGATTATCGGAAGTTGAATCGGGCTACAGTTAAGAATAAGTATCCTATGCCCCGTATTGATGATTTGTTTGACCAGTTGAAGGGTTCCCGTTGTTTCTCTAAGATAGATTTGAGATCGGGTTATCATCAGTTGAGAGTCAGGGAGGAGGATATTCCGAAGACGGCATTCCGTACGCGGTATGGCCACTATGAGTTTCTGGTGATGCCGTTTGGGCTCACCAATGCACCGCAGTGTTTATGGATTTGATGAACCGGATCTTCCGAAAATTCTTGGATCGTTTTGTGGTCGTCTTCGTGGACGACATCCTGATTTATTCACCTTCGAGGGAGGAGCACGAGGAACACTTGAGAGTGGTGCTAGAGTTACTTAGAGCCCATAAGCTTTATGCTAAGTTCGGGAAGTGTGAGTTCTGGCTAGAAGAAGTGAAATTCTTAGGCCATGTAGTTTCTGGAGAAGGGGTGTCTGTTGATACATCTAAGACTGAGGCCGTGCAAGAGTGGGCACAGCCTAAGAGTGTGTTTGAGATCCGCAGTTTTCTGGGATTAGCTGGGTATTACCGTCGGTTTGTGAAAGATTTCTCCAGGTTAGCTTCACCGTTGACTAGATTGACTCGGAAGGGAGTCAAATTTGTATGGAGTGAGACTTGTGAGAAGTCGTTTCAGGAGTTGAAGGTTAGACTGACCACCGCTCCAGTCTTGATTATTCCGGAGAGAGGGTTGGGTTATGCAGTCTATTGTGATGCCTCACGAGAGGATCTGGGTTGTGTGTTGATGCAAGAGGGGGAAAGTGGTTGCCTATGGTTCACGTCAGTTGAAAATTCATGAGCAGAATTACCCTACGCACGATTTAGAGTTAGCAGCTGTGATATTGCCTTGAAGATTTGGAGGCATTATCTTTATGGTGAGAGGTTCGAGGTATTCTCGGATCATAAGAGTCTGAAATATCTGTTTACACAGAAAGACTTGAATATTGAGGCAGATGAGGTGGATGGAGTTCATTGAGGATTATGACTTCGAGTTGCACTATCATCCGGGGAAGGCCAATGTTGTGGCCGATGCCCTTAGTAGGAAATCTGTTAGTGACTTAGCTAGTATAGCCATCCGGGGGAGTGTGGAGATGTTAGGTGCAGTTGGGGAGTTTGATTTGCATCTGGGCGAATCCGTAGAGGCTGCGGCCTTATTTTCTGTTGTTGCACAGCCTACACTTGTGACTCGAGTGTTAGAGGCTCAGAGGGGTGATCTTGAGGTACAATCTCTCCGAGAGAAGATTTCCAATGGAAAGGTTGAGAAGGGTTTGACGGTGTATCCCGACTTGAGTGTGAGATACCGAGACCGTCTGTTTGTGCCGGAGTCTTGCCGAGAGGAGGTACTCCGAGAGTTTCATCATTCGCGCCTTGCGGTGCATCCGGGAGGTACTAAGATGTACCGGGATTTGGGTCGCCAGTTTTGGTGGCGGGGTATGAAGAGAGATGTGGCAGCGTTCGTGTCTAAGTGCCTTACTTGTCAGCAAGTGAAGGCCGAGCATCAGAGGCCAGCGGGTTGTTGCAAACCCTTGCCTATTGCCGAGTGGAAGTGGGAGCATGTCACTATGGACTTCATTGTGGGTCTTCCAAGGACTCAGGGGGGGGTGATGGTATTTGGTGGATGCTATTGGGTGGTGTAGACGGTTTTGAAGT
>JAPPVO010005740.1:0-16372 GCA_030407325.1 Camellia japonica | reverse complement strand
ATGCTATTATTTGAGCCCAAAAACAAAGGTAAGCAAGGGAAAGGGGAGAGGGGGGTCCCTCCCCTATATGAGACTCGAAAATCCTTCCTCACCACTGAAAACCCACTGGTTTTCAGTGGTGAGAAGACCAAAAACACCGAGTAAACAAGGCCTCAAGAAAAGGCTTCAAAATGGCCAAAACAAGGCCTAAGAGGGTGAGACTCTACCCAAACCACAAAACAACCTTGATGAATGTTCTTAAGCAAGGAAAAACAAGTCTTTTTTATGTTAAACACAAATCCAAAAACACAAAGCAAGAGGGGTAGAAAGCTAGTGCAAGAATGGGGAAACTAAAAGTAACAAGCTCACCCTTGAAGATCCTTTGAAGAACAGGTGGAGCAGCCCTCCTCTAATGATCAAAACCAGTCCAAAACCACCACAAACAACCTTCCAAGTCCCTCAATCTCGGAGCTAGGTGTAATAGTGTGTGTAATGGTGCAAAAATGAGGTAAAAACTACACTTTTTGGCCACAAAACACACACACAAGAGGAGAGAGAGGGAAAATATAGAGAAGAGAGAGTGTATCACACAGATATATAGATATAAGCTCTGGTTTTTGACCTAAAAATGGCTAACCTCTAGCAAAGGGAGAGAAGGGTTGCTTATATAGGCCAAGAGAAGACTTAGTGGCTAAGCAAAACAAAAGAGTCAAAGGTTCAAGGGATCAAAGGGGTGCAAGGGCTTCTTGGAGAAGCCAAGACAGCTGGCCAAGCTTCTCCAAGAAGCTTTGGCCAAAGGGTCAAGCTTCTAGAAGCTTTAAGGGGTTCAAGGGTGCAAAAGGTGCAAACCCGGGCATGAGGAGTGGTGATGGTGCACTCCAGCTATCACAGCTGGCATGCACCATCCCTGGGTGGTGAAAAGGGGTCACACCGACCACCAAAACAGTCACCGGCACAAAAGAGTGCCGGTCGGCAGTATATCGTGGACCGGCCAAATATTTTGGGAAATCAGTGCCGATGGCTAAGAGGGAGTGCCGGGAGTTCAGGGGGCAGCTGGTGGGCTTCAGGATGGCTAACAAGCCTCTCCCTACCCTTGAAGGCAAAAACACAAGTGTTTGGTGCCAAAACCGAACACGAAGCAGTCGAGTCAAGAGGTCCTGAGACGAGGCGCGCTCCGAGGCCTCCGGGAACTCGAGGACGAACACAATCATGGATAATCACCGAGTGTCCAAGCGGTGACGTCCAAGTCTTGAGGACGGTCAAAAATGGGGTGTCTACAGAAATAGGCAGGAGCATTGGTCAAACCAAAAGGCATTACAGGAAAATCGTACAACCCATACCGAGTCTGAAAAGCAGTAAGCGTTATACTTTCCTCTGATACACCATCTGATGGTAACTCGTTCTGAGATCAAACTGAGAGAACATGGCTGTTTCCTTAACTGATCAAACGAGTCATCAATTCTAGGTAGCGGATACTTGTTCTTGATAGTCACCTTGTTCAGCTCTTTGTAATCTATGCACATACGGAGAGTGCCATCTTTCTTGGAGACAAAGATCGCAGGTGCTCCCTGCGAGGAGTTACTTGAACGTATGAAGTCTTTCTAAAGCATCTCTTCTAGCTGCTTCTTCATCTCCACAAGCTCTTTAGGCATCATTCTGTATGTCGCCTTAGAAATTGGTGCAGTTCTCGGCAATAGGTCAATGCGAAATTCTACTACCTATTGAGGTGGAGGTCCAGGTATCTCCTGAAACACATTCTCAAACTCACGCACCACATCTACCTCACCAATATCCTATTTAGGGATTTCTACCGAGCACAGAAAAACTTGTCATCACCGACTCTTCTCCATTGCTAGAAGTGTGGGTAAGCCGTGGCATACCAGGAATATCTATATTTACAGTCCTTCCAGTACAATATAGAGCCACAAAGTGTTTTCGCAGCCAATCCATACCCAAAATAATTGTAAACCCCTCAAACCCTAACACAATTAGGTCTGCATACAAGACTCTACCCGCAAACTCAATCTCAAAATCTTTACACATCTCATAAAGAGTAACTGCCCCTCCTAAAGGGGTTTCAACACGAATAGGTCTAGACAATGAGGTAGTTACAATATGTTCTCGTTCTACAAATTGTCTAGATATAAAAGAATGAGAGGCACCAGTATCAAAAAGTACTCTAATGGGTTCTTGAAAGAGATTAAAAGTACCTTGCACTTTATCAGTTCCTAGCATCACTGCAAATGCCCTGGCTGGAGCTGCCTGACCCTGTCGCGCCTGCTGTCTCTAAGGGCAATCCTTGATTACATGCCCCAATTGCTGACACCCAAAACACATCCTATTAATCGGTTGAGGTGCTACTGGTCTGATAGGTTGGGCCCCCTCTAACTGAGGTACAGGAGGACGATAACCCAACTGTGGCACTTGATGCCGCTGTCCTTGATAACCTTGTGGGCGCGGACGACCCTGTCTCTGATAATAGTGCCCCTGGGGTTGGAAATTACCTTGAGGCCGGAAATTACCCTGAGGTCTGAAATTTCCCTGACTACCCTGTTGTGGTGGCCTCTGAAACTACTGACCCCTATGCCTTTGACCATAGGGTCGGTAGCTATTCCCATCCCACTGCTGGAAGTGACTCCCTCTAGAAGTCTCTCCGACCTTGGCCTTCCCTTCTTTAAATTGCTTCTCATTTTCCTCATACTTCAATGCCAAATCAAGAACTCTATCAAACGGTTCAGCATCAAAGGAAATAAGGGACTTAGACAGGTAATGATTCAATTCCTTAATAAACTTTTCATTCTACTTCTCCTGTGTATCGACCAAGTAAGGGGCATAACGAGACAACTCATTAAACTTGGTGACATACTCAATCACTGTTCTGCCCTCTTGAGTCAACTTCAAAAATTCATCACTCAGTTGAGATTGAATAGTAGCAGGAACAAACTTCCGGTCAAAACGAGTCTTGAAATCTGCCCAAGTCAAAGTCATCAAATCTAGACCCTCCTTCCACGAGTTCCACCAAAATAGGGCTGCTCCCTCAAGCTGATGTGTCACCAACTCCTGTTTTTGGACCTCGGTGAGCTGCATACGACCAAATACCATCTCACATTTCTGAACCCAAGCGTCAGCTACAATGGGTCCTCTATCTCTAGAGAATTTCTGACCTCCCAAAGAACCAAAGTCTTTATTTCTCTTCGCAAAGGGATCTCCCTACTGGCCTTGATTATTGTTTTGAACAACCTAAAATAACTGAGCCATCATCTCCCCCACATTAACCTGTACCGTATTGGTTGCCTCGGTAGCAGTCGCCGTTGCCGTTGCCGTTGCCGCTGCCATTGCGGCTGCGTTAGCAGCTGTTTCTTCCCCTACGCCATTAGGCTCAACGCTTCTCAAATTATACCTTTGTAACATGCCCGGGGGTACTCGTGCGCGTTAAACAGTTCGGACTCCCAAGATCTCTTTGATCTCATGTTTCACAAGTGCAATGTGAAACGTAGATGAGAGTCTAGATTTGGCAACTTTTATTAAAAATCCATTTTATTGCAATTTTGTCAAAAATGGACTACGTCATCAGATCTCAGAGTCGCCACCTAATATTTTGGGAAATTAGGAAACCCATGACTCAGTGCCAAGGCCACTGTTCGTCGTAACCAATGATGCTTGGCTCGGAACCTTAGGTATGAGAGGGGAAGGTCAATAATGAGCACCCCCACTCACCCGATCAAAAGATCGGCCTCTACTAAACCATTATATGACTTTTTATTTTCTTTTATATGTTCATGTTCTGATTATTTTAGTAAATCCTAAAATTTACTATGTGAAGCATACAAATATAGACTAGTTTGCTCAAATTGGAACAATTCAATTTCATGTTTGTTCATGTTTGTTTTTCGAAAAGGGTTTGAATTTGCCACTTGACAAAGTGGGCTTAAAGTTTGTGAATTTGCCACTGCAAAGTGGGCTTAAAACGTACATTTATTGAATCATTCCAATTCAGGCAACGAGCCTTCATCCACAGGCATTCAAACAGTTATATCAAGTAAGCAAGTAGCCTTATGGTAGAATACTAACACATAGTAAGAAAATTATGTACAAGCGGGATGCTAGAGCATAAAAACTCACAGATTGACCGACGTCCCTCGAACAGCTACAAAACAAAGTTAGAAAAATATGCATGATCTTATATACAAAATCCTAATGCAATTCACTCACGAAATGCAGCTAAAGATTCGGCTTCTAAAATATGGCATGTGAATCATCTCAAGAACATGAGGTAGCGCATAGAATCACAGAAGAATTGATTAAATCCACACATATAAATTTAGCCAAATCTTAATGCATGAGACGTGAATGTAAAACATGGATATGCATGGCATGCTACATATATACATACACACAGTTAGGAAAAGCGATTAAAGAATGGGATAGAAAGAAACGGGGTGGGGAATTATTACAACACTTTAATATTACAAATCCAAATGAGGGAGAGAGGATGGAATAATAAAATAAAATGAAACCTCACAAACACTCAAAAGAAAAAGAAGATAAAAAACTTCATTACTAGCACAGTCCGCAGTCCACTCTTTTTCTCCACTAGAAATGAAGCCCAACGTTTCAAACCCCCGGACACTCAGCCCATGTAAACTCATCTTCAATGGAGGACCCACCGAAACCACTCAACATTTCAAACAGATCAGGAACTTCAGGGAGAATTTATCCACTCAAACATAATACATATAACAGATATTATCCACCCACAATTCAAACTCAAATATATACATATAACATATATAATTAAGAGGAATGGCAGACAACGTGGGGTGGGAAAAACCATAGCCTGTACACACTGAACCACACTGACAAACAAATAAACTCGTGAGGCAACCGCAACCTTGGGCCCAAATACAAATATTTGAATACGTATGTAACATATATAAATATAAGGTACTATATATATATATTAGACAAATCAGCCCATAACAGCACATCACCTTCAAGAGGTGCCTCAACTTGAGCCCACACGTACACCAAAACCTTGCTTTACATCTGTCCAGGCACCACCCTCCTTTACATACTGAACAACTCACCAACGCTGGTACATGTCGCTATGACCAACGCTGAAACAGCAACACACTCACAACCCAGACCACCGATGAATAATGAAACCCACCACCATGGCCAGCAACCTTCCTATCCGACGGTGAAAATCGAGAATTAAGCCACACCAGTCTCCAGTTCCATCGTCACAGTAGCACGGATTGGTTGCATCAGCAGCTAAACCACGGTGGCCTTTGGGTTCGGCAGCTGCGGAGCTTTGATCGATAAAGAGAGCTGGGTTGGTCTTGAAGAATAAGAGAGCTAGGTTGGTCTCTGTAGCAAGAGAAAGATAGAATAGAGAGATGTTGTCTCCATCCCTTGAGAGAGAGAGAGAGAGAGAGAATAGAGTGTCCTCCTAAAAAATGCATGGCCAAGAGACCCAACACACAGACACCCCGCAGAGAGAGAGTGAGAGTGCTCCCCTCCCAAACCACCTTTGATGACTGAAACTTTTCAGATCAGAGGTTTAGAGAGAGAAAGAGCAAATGGGTTTGTGTGTGTTGCCGTGTGTGTATGCATCTGCTGGGTTGTGTTTATGCTGTGTGTGTGCCCAGCTTTTTCTCTCAAAATTTAACCCGAGAGAGAGAGATAAGAGACCAAGAGAGAGAGAGAAAATGTGCCATGCATGTGTGGTGTGTGTTCCTTGCGAGAGAAAGAGAAAGCTCCATGTGTTTTTGTGTGTCTTCAACCCGTATCCATGTGTGCTAGGTCTGTGTTCAGTGGCGTGTTGAGTGTGTGTGTGAATGGTGTATTGGGTCTGTGTGCCGTGTGTGTGTTGAGTGTGTGTCTGTGTCAATGGTGTGGGTGTGTGTATGAGTGGTGAAGTTGGTGGTGTGTTTCAGTGAGGTGCCAAGGGAGGGAGATGGCAGTGTGTATGAAGCTCTGTGTGTATGGTCTCTCCCTCTTCCTTGTGTATGCTGGGTCTGTCGTGAAAGAGCTGAGTTATCCCCCTCCCCGTGTGTGCTAGGTATGGTGTCTTAGAGAAAGAGAGAGAGAGAGAGAGAAGCCTAGGAATCTAGAGAGAGAAGAGAGCTGGGTTTGGTGTGTGGCCAGCAGCTCCTCTGTCTCTTCTCCAACCCGAGAGAGAGAGAGATAGTGCAACCCCTCAGATCATGTTCCCCCTTCCCAAACTCGAGAGAGTGAGTTGTATGGTGTTGATGTGTTTCTCTTACGTTTTCAAACCCAAACTGCCGAGAGGAGAGAGAGAGAGAGAGAGAGAGAGAGAGAGAGAGAGAGAGTGAGTGAGAGCCAGTTTTTTTTTTATCAATTGTCTCTCTTTTCTTTTTTCAGATCAGTGCCTTTTATCAGTGTATCCGTGAATCATTGAAGAAAGTGAGGTGATTGTGTGTGTGGTCCTCCACTCAATACTCCATCCGAGAGATCCCATCAGCTCATATGCCTTGTGTCTCTCTCTTTTTTTTTTATCATTGTATTCTCCCCCATCCACTCTCACCTGCTCCCCTTTTCCTTTTTTCAATCTTCACCTGCCCTCTCTTCTTATTTTCCACCGAAAATAAACACCGACTCCACTTTTTTTTCTTTCTCAATATTATCTCTCAATAAAACACTCTTCACCTATTCCACTCATCTTTCTTTTTTTTTATTTTATTTTCTAAACCACCCCACTCTCAAATAATTTTCCACCGAATCCTCTCATTTCTTTCATGCTTTCACAACTCATCTCTCCACCGAATATAATCATCTTGGCCATATACACCATGTTCACCACCACCTTTCTTTTTATTTTATTTCTTGTTGTTGTCCCACCCTCAAATCATTTCTTCTCTTTTTATCTTCATTTATTTTTTTATTGATCTCTCCCACCCACTCTTTCTTTCTCTCTAAAAACAAACACATCTTTCCATCGCCCCAAAAACAAATCATCATTCAAACCCATCCTGACAAAACTATTTTTTTTTTTATTTTTTTTTTATTTTCTATTTTTTTTATCATTTTCTTTTTTTAACAAATATCAAAAATTATTAATACTAGATGAAAACATCAAAAACTATGTACACCACACAAAATTATATAAAAGTATAAAATACTTACAAATTCATAAAATTTTATAAAATAATTTGGCCAAAATGGGTGAGGTTTGGGACTAAAGTTTCAATTTGATTTTTTTGGTGAGGGTGGTCAAAACAAAGTGCCCAAGTCTTAGGGCTGGGCAAAATGGGATGTCTACAATCTTCCAGCCATTACCTTCAAGTTAAACACACAAAAATTCGTTCATGAACACTTAGAATAAATTTAACCACCAACCTAAACCAGCCAACCCATGTTTCCACAATCCAAGGATTACCTAAACTCTCACAAGTCTAGGGTAACCTAGAGCTCTGATACCAAATTGTCACGCCCCAAAATTTGGACAATTAAATATTAAATTAGGACTAAACCCCAATCAATATTCCATCATTCAAATCCTAGAGGTGAAACAAAAAAACTAAACGCCAACCAAACCATCAACCATAATTTCATAACTAACCAATACCTCCAACATTAAAGTAACAATAAATAGTCCAAAATAACTTAAATAATGTACGGTTACAAACTATGCCAAATTATTCCAATACTAAAGTCATAAAAAAAAATACATAAACTAATATCAACCCTAAGCTCAAGAAAACAAAAGAAGTCCAAACGACAAGTCCAACAACTATAGTAATTCCACGTCACCACCGTAACCTCAACTAATCCTGCAAAGGAAGCTCGACTGCGCTCAAACAGAATGCATCCGAGTTGCCAAGAGACAAAACGGGTCAGTATACAAGTATACTGGTATGAGTACAAGATTTAACACCCACGTGTCCACCAGACACAAACAAAAAAAAAACATTTAATTCTTGTTACGGGACAAGACAAGTAGTTCCATCCGCACCGAGACGAATGGGTAGTTTCTCGAAATACGGTGGCGTTTAGTTTCTTACCCGTACACAACGAAATATAAATTGATTATAAAATAAACAAAATAGAAATAAAAATATGATGGGTCAGCCCCTGCATAAGAAAAATTAGTAAGACGCACTATCCTGCAAAAAAAAATAAAGTTAGTATAATTTAATCATAAGTAACTTGATAAAGAAGTATAAAAACACACCGTTTCATGCTTAAATAATTCGAATTGACCAAAACTCAAAGAACGAAAGTTGTACAGAATCAAATTTCCCAAAATAACGTGTGAATGAATTTAGCAGAAACTGAACAGGCTGAGAGAAAAACCTAGACGGAATTCAATCGAAAAATCTGAAGCTGAAAACGAACAAAAACTGCCCTAAGATGATTTTTTTCGGAAAAGTTCAAAACATGAAAAGTGTGAAGAATAATGTTTTACTTCAGTTTACGCGAAACCAATAAAAATGAGCTCGTTTCGTTGGTTAAAACAACCTCTAAAATCTGCATTGCTAAAATGAATCAAAACTATTATATCTAAGATCATCCGATTATAGGTTCTAATCGATCTTTTTAATAAAAAGTTAAAATAAAAAAAGTTTTCTAGAATCATTTATACATGTCTTTTCTCAAATTTCATAATTTATCGAGGTCGTTTATTAGTTTTCAACCTGTACAAATCAATACAATACACACTATAACAATAAACTCATAATTAAATTCTTTGTACCTTAACTCCACTACTTCGGCCTCCACTTCCGGCTTACACATATATCCCATGTGCCTCCCGTATACCTAACATTGCTTCGAAGCCAAACTTGCACGGTGATATCGTCCTAAGTTTGACTCACACTCCCGGATGGTTAGCATATACGTACGCGCGTAAATCAAAGCACTCGTCTACTCATGAGGACGAGGCAACAATATACATATACAAAACATCTCACTCTTTAGAACAAACATAACAATGCCAAGCTTAAGGTATTCAAATAAATCTCATAATCCTCACTTTTTTTTATACACTCTTTCTCACCAACACTCAAATAAAACAACAATCCATGGAGTCATGGTGGAGTATAAGGAAATTATCTATGAGTTCCTAATTTATTTTAATAATTTATATAACCATTTTAATTTTAGTTTCATATAACCATGAGGGTGATTACAACCATAAAATAAAATCCATATAAAAATCCTAAACCTGACATACACAATTAATCAAAATAATTAAAATTAAACAATCATCTAAAAACCCTAAGCTTTACTTACACAACTAATCAAAGTAATTAAAATCAATCAATTATCTAAAAATCCTAAACTTGACATACATTACTAATCAAAATAATTAAAATCAATCTATCATTTTTATGTAAATACAAAATCAAACTAATATCAAATAAATAAAAATAAATAAATAGAAACAAAGAATTAAACATAAATCAAGGAAAGTGGATTTTGTACTCATAATATTTTTTTGAAGATCAAAGAATTATTTGAAGAACTAATGGAGCCACCAAAACAAAACTCTTATCTTTTTTTTTCTTCCCTCTCCCTTTTTCCAGGTGTTCCTCTTTCTCTCGGCTTTCTTGGTTTTCTTTTCTTGATCACTCTGTCTCTCTCTCTTCTCACGCCACATACAACACTCTCTTTTTCTTCTTTGATAGATTACCTAATCCTATTCTTAACCCTAATAAAATATTATAATATATTATATTGTATAATACAACATAATTATAATAATATAAATATAAATAAGATAAAGATAAAATATATATATATATATAAAACACTTCTTTTTTTTTATATAACAAATATAAATATATAAAATTTAGATTAATTATATATAATTAAAAATAACACATTAAATTCTCATGTAACAACGTAATTAATAAAGTCAAAAATGAAATAAAGTAATAATAATAAATAAGACTTACGAAAATTAAGGTCGCTACACCTATTGTCTTCACGTCGAAACCCTTTTTTCGAACAAACAAACCCGCTAGAAGTGATCCTCTCTATTTTTTTGCATGTGTTAGAGTATTAAATTCCAACACTGAAACCAATAATCCTTCCGAACTCAATGTAAATTTTTTTGCATCATCCAATGAATCAAACTCCAAACCTATTCGGGGTTTGTAATTTGCCATATTGATCTTTCGATTGGCATCCCTATTTCAATTTTCAACAATAGAATAAATTATATTACGAAATCATTCAGAGCAATATACCCTCACCAAGTTCTTTTTATATAATTTCTAGTAACACAGAATTGAGAACATAAATACCTATGATATTTTCTAAATAAAAAGTTACACTTCTTATCAAATTGATTGGAAAAATTATAAATTAGTCCTAGAAGTATAGAAGTATAGAAGTTATTGTATATAGGTACATACACAAGAGTTATTTAAACCATGTGAATATCTGGTAAAGAAAAAAAAAGGCCATAGATATACAATATATATATGTGTGTGTATATTATGAACATATATACTCCTACAACACTAGCTATTGAGAGAGAGAGAGAGAGAGAGAGAAAGAGAATATAGATCAAACTGTTTGGTCCCAACAAATATCTCATTCATGGAGGTTCAAAACCTTCTTTACACATTGATTCATCCATTCATTTTTTATGAACAAAGATTTTTGGTGAGAGAAAATTTCAGGAAAAAAACAATCACTATCATTTTTGAGCGCAAAGATGAAATTTCGTGAAAATTTTAGGGAAAAAAAAATCACCTATCGCTTTTGAGTGCAAAGATGAGAAGTCTTACCAAAAGATGACGATGAAAAGCCCTCAACGTTAGTTTGTGATCCTCCGTTAGTGTTGTAAAATTGTGTGATAATATAAAACAAACAGATTCATATGGAACAAATAATTAGAATTTCATAAACAAGAACATGGTAGAATTTACATAAATTCATAATAAAATAAAACTAGTAAAAAGAAGCAAACCGAAGCCTGCACTAGACAGTATCCTTAAAACAGATTCGTCGCCTCACCGATTAGGTGTCGGAGGTTCACTACAACATATAAGAGCTTTAGAGACCAAATGGTTTGGTCTCTAAAAGTGAAAATTTGTTGCAAAAGACATTTAGAGACCAATTTTCATCGTCATGAGGATAGTCGCTAAAAGGTCGTCCCAAAAAGTCAAAAAAAGGCTTTTTAGCGACAAAATTTTGAACATGTCACTAATAAATACACTTTTAGGGTCAAAATAATTTGGTCTCAAAATGGTTCATTTTTTAAGATAAAAAATTTGGTCCCAAAAGGATAATAATTCATCACTAATATCCAATTTTTGTTGCTAAAAATATAACAACACTTTAATTTTGTTCCTAAATTTTGGTCTCTAAAATCTTAATATTTTGTAGTTGTTGTTCGATGTCTGTCTCTCAGGATACGACGGTTGGACCAGCTACACAATACACCGACTGAATAGCTTCAACGATAGAACATTGCAACACTCTCTCACAGGAAGAATGTAATATAAAACTGAAGGAAACTTTTGACAGGAAGAGTAACCAATTTTCTGGTGTTGAAGAATGAAAGAGAGGGTCTCCTTTATACACATGGAGGGAGAGAGGAAAATGCTCTTGCAACAAATGCAAGAGATTTAATTTTGCAAAACTTTCAATTGATGGCAATTCAATCCATCATCATTATAGAGAAGTTACACCTATTTTATACACATGTGAAATGTATATAATTCTACAGCCACCTTTTCCAACAGTTCTTTCATGAGGCCAACTTAATGAGTCAATTTCTCATTCAAATCTTAATGGTTTTTGGTCATTCTTTTTGTGGTGTAAAGATTTCATTACAAAGAATCTAAACCCACTCTACTCCACGTCAATTGAGGATTTGCACTCACTTTAATATTACATTAAAGTCACCAAAAAATCATTATTTGTCCAACAATTAGTACAAAACAATGTAGTTCTGTGTAAGAGTTAGGCTCTACATGTGTGGCTAAACTCATCCTTTGATTGCTATATCTGCTGATGTGTCACGATCCTGTTGATTGGATTGTTTGGTCTAGTTTTAGCCCCCAACATGAGAGAAACCACTTCCTTTTTTTAATATACTTTTGTATATGTGTCATTTCTTGGAACAATGACACATATACAAGAAAAAATAAAAATAAAATAAAAAACATATCCACTAATTGTCATATTCATTTATAAAAAAAAGATATACTGTTGCTGTCATATCCATTTATTAGAGCCAAGGACTGACGGATTGAAATATTTTGCTATTTCTAATTGCACACGACCATCTCTTTATTTTTTTCTTTTATCAATTGAATTACAACAACAACAACAAACAACAACAACAACAACAACAATAATAATAATAATAATAATAACACAAGTAATATAAAAAACGGAAATTTTTTTTAAGGTCCCTGATATTAAGATTTTATAGCATAAAGGACACTCAATATTTTCATAATGTCTAAGGTCCCTCAATATCGATCCAGAGAAAATTCGATTCAGAGAGTTTCTCTGGACACATCACAGAGAAAATTCCAAATAGGGCAGAGAAAATTGAAATTTCACTGGATTTAAACTCTTTTAACATATATTGCAAACAAGTCAGAATCCTTCAAAACACCAAACATCTGTAATCTCATGATGAGCTTAAAATTTACTCAAAACCAAACCATTGCACATCATGGTTGGTGAGCATTGAAACCAAGAAATATCCACAAACAAACTATAGATTTCCAAACCAGAGAATTTCTTTGGTCCAAACCAGAGAAATTCAATCCATACCAGAGAATTTCTTTGGTTTAAATCAGAAAAATTTGGTGGGGATGAGGAGAGAGGGATTGAAGAGAAATAATCAAACACTTGGCGCGCATAAACATGGATTGAACATTTCAATCTAGAGAAAATTCAACAACTAGAGAAAAGTTCAATCCAGAGAAAATTGAACAACCAGAGAAAAGCTCAATCTAAAGAAAATTGAACAACCAGAGAAAATTTCAATCCAAAGAAAATTGAATTACTCAAACACCAAAAATAGAGACAAATAGATACCAATTCCATAAGCTTCAGAACCAGAAAACTTGTTAGGCCAAGTCCTCAGTGACATTTGAAATTTAATATTCGGATTTGAAGAAGACACATTCTTGACTTCAATCTTCGGATCTCTGGAAATGTTTGCAAATACTCCACTGCCATCAACAAGGGTCTTGGGGAAAATCACTTACCATAACATCAATCCAAGCAATCAAAACACCACTCACAGAGAAATTCTGGTTCAGATAAACTTTGGTTCACAGAGAATTTCTCTGGTCGAATTTTCTCTGGACTTCACATACAAATTCTCTCCAAACCAGAGAAATTCTCTCCAAATCAGAGAATTTTGGTTTAAGGTGGGCAACATGGTCAACTGAGATTCGTTCTGCTTCCACTGTCTCAATAGTGTAGCTTGAACGGACAAAAATAAGTTGCGGAATCTCATCTATGACGTACAGCTCACTTTCTATATAGTCACTGGAAGATCCTTCTGTGCATGATTGATTAAAAGGTTGAGAAGAACATACACGGGGCTTTCATTAATATCCATCAAAGCTTTGTGTATCTGCATATCTGCTTCTTGGGCTTCACTTCCAGTTGAATACCATCCCAATATATAGAAATTGAGAAATACTTTCTTATAAAGTTCTTGTTTTTTGTCGAGGAAGGGTCGATCGAGAGAATGGGTGGAGAGATCGAAGAGGAGCTCAAAGCTGTTAAAGACCTAGATCGTGCGTCCCCTTTGGATGCCGATGACGCAGCCGAAGACCCTTGGTCGGGAGGCGAAGTGGTTGTGCTTCGCCGTTAATGTGAGGTGGTTGTGATTGGGACTTAAGACAGGAGTGATAGTGATTGGAGATGTTGAGGATTACAAGTGGGTGGAGCTTGAATGTCAGTCCGCTGCTCGATGACGATGCCATTCTTCTCTCCCCTACCTCCGATGATCAGATCAGATCAGATCAGACTGACTTCACTCTCTTTTTTATAGTTGATTGATTCCCAGTATATAGAAATTGGGAAATGCTTTCTTAATATCAAATTTCTTTGTAATAGTGTAGACACCCCATTTTTGACCGTCCTCAAGACTTGGACGTCACCGTTTGAACACTCGGTGATTATCCATGTTTGTGTTCGTTTGGAGTTCCCGGAGTTCTCAGCTACGCGCCTTGTCTCAAGATCTCCGAACTCGACCGTTTTGTGTCTGGTTTTGCACCAAACACTTGTGTTTTGCCTTGGAGGGGCAGGGAATGCCTTGTGAGGCATCCCCACACATCACCGGCAGTAGCTAGAGGCCACCGGCTGGTTTTTGTTGCCACCGGCAATATATATTGCGGTCGGCCACTCAATTTTGTCAAAATGACAATTTTGAGTGCCGACCACTGTTCATCTACTTTTTGTAGATATTTTGTGCCAGCTGTGATAGCTAGCACCCACTCCATCCCCTCCATACACGTGTATGGAGGGATTTCCTCTTGAATGGCTTGTTTTGTAAGCTTTACAAGAGGGAATTGCCTATATAGGAGAGGGTCTTCTCTTGGCATGGAGGTTAGACACTTGTTAGACATTTTAGACAGCTTTGAAAAGCTTGAGTTCTAGGGTTAGGGTTAGAAATATTTTCTATCTCTATAAGTGTGTGTTTTGTGCCATTTTTGCTCACACACACACACTAACACACTATCCCTTGGACTTAAGACTCTTGGAGGCTTGTTTGAGCATTTTGGAGGTGGATTCAGCCAAGAAGGGCTGTTGGAGCATCATTTGTGAAGGTGGTCTTCAAGGGTAAGAAACTTCCCTTTTATTCCCCATCTTGCATCCTATTCTACCTATCTTAGAGCTGTTTTTGTGTTTAGTGTATAACATAAAAAAGTTCTGTTTTAGGCCCTCTTGATAGTTTATTAAGAGTGTTTTGTGCTTTGGGAAGTTTGACCCCTCTTAAGCCTTGCAAGGCCCTTGTTTTGTGCCATTTTGTGCAAGTTTCGAGACTTTGGTGTTTGGGCCTCTTCACCACTGAAATCTTGAGGGATTTCAGTGGTGGAGAGGGTGCCTTGAAGTCTCCAAAAGGGGAGGGCCACCCCCTCTCCTTGTTGTCCTTGAAAGGGACCATTTTTGGCCTCTTGAGGGAGCCTATGTTAGAGTGTGTGTTGATCATGTTTAGGCTGCATTTCATGCTTATTATGCCATAATATAATCATGTTGTGTGTTGGTTTTGGTACACCATGCATGCTTAGCATACCTACCATGTAATGCCTTGTAATTGCCTTAATATGCCTTAGGTTGTTAGCTTTGTTCGAGCATGTTTTAGGCTTAGCCTTGTGAATGTTTTGTGCTTATTTTGCCATGCTTTAGGTCTGTCCATGGTGTTTGGATCGATTTTGGCATGCTTAGTATAGCTCCTTGCATTTGTGGCTTGTCGGGCTTGTATGCCTCAAGTATGTGAATGTGTAGCATGTGTTGATTGCATCATTTTGGTGGTTTGGAACCATCCAACATGTAATTTCAGTCCCTTTAGCATGCTCATATGCTTGCCTTAGTTGCCCCATTATGCTTTAAGTATTGGACCATGAGTGCTTGCATGTGTATGTGCATTTTGACCTTCACTTCCTTGGTTTTGGCCACTGATCTTAGGCCTAATTAGAGTTGCCTAGATCATGTTTAAGTCCAAATTTTCATTGGTTGCATGCTTGCTTGCATGCTTGCTTGTATGCTTTGTATAAGTGCCTTGCATTGTCCATATTGCATGCTAGCCAACATGTCTAGGATTACATTGCATTGTGCATGCTTGACCTCTTGAAATGAGTGTGATAGAGGTTAGGCTTCCTTGTGTGATCATATGGTTTGCATACATTTGACATGAAAGTGCACACTTGATCCTTTAGGCCACCATGCATAGAAATGCGTGATTGGTGGCCCGAGAATCGAGGCACATCCTCCCTTGAGTCATTAACATGATAGGGAGTGTGATTGGTGCGTACATAGCTTGAATTGTATTGCCATTGCAAGATTTTTCCCTCTGCTGCTGTGAGTTGCAGGGTCTGCAGGAACTTATTGCCGGCCGGCAGTATTTAGTGCCGACCGGCAGTCAATCTATGGCGATGGATCTATTTTGTGCCGGGTGACCACAATTCGCTGCCGGTGGCCTTTCTACTTGGCCGGTGGGATCTCCCAGGTCCTGAGAGGCATTCCTGAGACTTTGGCAGTTTTCAGAGGAGCAAAGCAGGGAAAACAGAGGCAGACTATGCATGGCAGTGCGATTCCGAGCAAATCCCGAGCATGCGCTACATCTGACCCGATTCCCGAGGGCTTTACTGTTTAATTAGATTAATTAATTGTTAATTTAATTAATCTGTAATATTTAATTAGCTTGCGTGGTTAATTA
>JAPPVO010005739.1:0-30115 GCA_030407325.1 Camellia japonica | reverse complement strand
TACTGGGAAGGACCTTAGCTTTGATCCAGATTGGTTCTACACTGTCTTCAGCGCGAGCGATTTGTCGCTTTCTTAAAAACTTTAAAAAAAATGTTTTGCGCAGTCCTGCGAAGACCTGTGTGGAATCGCTCTTGAGATTGTGCAGCTTAGGATCGCTCTCAGCCTCGAGACTCGACCCCTTGCTTTCAAACCTTGGACCTTAATTCAGAGTGTTCAACGGTCAACCGCAATGTGAGGCCTGTGTGGCCAGATTCGAAGCAGCCCGCGACCTAGGGGCAGAAAAATGTCAGATGTGCTTGAAGAGCCGAAGATGGATCATCCTGCAAATCAATGAAGACTGGCAAGAATGCCAAATCCCAGAGGGAGGAAGAAGAAAGTATTGCTGAAGAAAAACTGAGTTCCGATCCACAACACCAGGGGCAAATTCAGCCCCCATTGGATGGACTCCTGCATCATCAGCGAATAGCAGCCATTCTCTTGGATTCAGATGACTTCAGGATCTCAAAACCATTTGACATGGACAAAGCTACACTTTTACCCTTGAGAGGCTCGCTGGGCCGAAAACCCGGAAGGGCGACCCAGGTAAAAGTTAGAGCAAGAAAAAAAAAAAAAAAAAAAAAAAAAAAAAAAAAGAAAAGAAAAATGCAAAGAATGAAAAAAAAAATAATAAATAAAAAAATGAAGAAAATGCAAAGAAAAGAAAGAAAAAAAAGAAGAGAATCAGAAAAACAAAGCTCGCAAGATTGAAAACCTGCAACAGGCGCCTTGGCAAAAGTTAGAGCATAAAAAGGAGAGGTTAAATACCCGAGTGTACCTTAACCCCGAACTACGTAAGGCTTGATTCCCATGTTTGGGATACGTAGGCAACTTCATTCTGAAGTCCAGCCGTAAAACACTTCAAATTTGATTGTGTCCATGCGATGGTTCTGGTCATCTTTGTCTTCTCTGTATCTGAGGATTTGGTTGTGTTCGTCACTCTGAGGACTGACTACAAGGCGCTGCGGTGCCATTCAAACAAGGGGCAACTTTCCGTTGCCATTCGACGCGCCGCAGTGCCGTTCAAACAAGGGACAACTTTCCGTTGCCATGCAGCTCTTTTCAAGCACGGGGCAGTTTTCCTTTGGATCTGAGGTTGTGTATCTCAAGAGTAGGTTCCCTGCTCGCTGAGCAGTGGCCGTTTGCAAAAATAGTTTTTGAGAATTTTTACTGAGGTTGACTAATTTCTCTAAAAAATTATTCCATTTTTTTTTCAAAAACTGGACCATTTCTTGGACCCCAAAAAGGGAAATTTTCAGTGCTCACAGCCTAACTTGCATGATTTTAAATCAGAAAATTGAACAAGCATGTTAATCTAATTCTCATTTTGGTCAAAATTGTTTTAGTAGAAAGCCAAAAACAAAAAAATGGTCGAAATGATGAACTAGGGGCACAGTTGAGTCAGGCTTCCTGTCTTTTCCCTGTTGTCAATGCATTTGCCAGAAGGGCATCATACCTGCCGGAAAAGGGGACCACTGAAGCTAACCACAAAAGGGCCGAAAAGCTCTCACACCCTCCGAGCAACGAGGTATCAAGCCAAGTGCGAAGCACGAACTGGAATGGATCAAGATATTCCACTCCATCATCTGGACAGATCTTATCACGTCCAAACTCCCCAGCAAAGCATCATCAACCGATGTTAGCTGCAGATTTGCTACACACCCAGTTGTAGCGCAACCCTTCTATGGGAGGAATTCACTAGCTGCGCGCAGAAGAAGAAGAATCTAGCAGAATGCTAGGGGCACGAGCCCACAACTTGCTGTTTATCCATCAACCACCCAGGGGAGGGATTTAAAATGAGAGATTGAAGAATAGAGAGATGTGCGCTGAGAGAAAAAGTGAGGAAAAAGGCTTTTTTTTTTTTTTCAGAAAAATAGAGCTTAAGGGTCGAGTGATGTGAGAATCACAAATGAGAAAGGGTGGGAAATAATACCCAGAGAAACTGGCTCCTCGTGAACTGAGAGGTCTCTTGTCTTTGTAACACGTCTGTGTGTCGTGTCTTTTGTTTTGTTTTTCTCGATTCTTACTTTGAGTCGTTCCGAGTGTGCCTCGGTGTGTTTAGGTTGTTTACCTTTATTTTTCGTTGTTGGGTCATCTTTGCTGTGTTCAGTTGTAGGCTCAATACCCGGTCGAGAACTCATTTTCTCAATTTCAAAAATGATTTGTTGTGTGCTCAGAGTGCTGTGCCATTCTCCACATTTGTGCAAAAAAGGAATTTGTTCTTTCGAAAACTGCAGGGTTTAACCCAGGTCATGTGAGAACAGTGAAACAAGGACCTATCTGAAGCTATGTGGGTTCCAAACTGCAAAGCAAAAGAAAAGAGGGAAAATCGAAGCATTTGAGTGTGTTTCACCTTCAGCGAATTCTGAGATTGTATTCCGGATGTACCTCTTCAGACCTTGTCAGTGTTCCAAAGAATGAGCGTGCCTCTATCACAAATGTAAGCCTGCTTCAAGTCAGAATGTCGATTAAAGCAGCAACAGATGTTATCTCTCTCTAATATGAACAGGGTGTGCCCGTTTTTTAGCTGAATGTGTTGCAAACCCCTCCGAAAGGTATATCGGAGGTCGCGTTTTAATCTGGTCTCGTTAAGGCTTGTATTCCCTTATTCGACATTTTGTTTCAAATATGCGTTGTCACGCACATTCCGCTTGCATTGTTATGCATCCTTCCACCCACATTGTTATGCACTTCTCATGCTTGCATTGTGATGCCCATTCCAATTGCATTGTTATGCACCCACTTCACTAGCATTGTTATTCTCATTCATTGCATTGATTATGCACATCTATCTTGCATTGTTATGCACCTTTTCACTTGCAATTGTCTTTCTTTCTCCTCGCACGTGCGACGGGTCAGACTTCTTCTGGTTTAGAGCATTTGGAATACGTTCCAATGCTTATCCCTTTTCCGAAACACCGGGATACGTCCCTATGTTTCACATTCCTTGCGGAACACCGGGATACGTCCCTATGTTTCACATTCCTTGCGGAACACCGGGATACGTCCTTATGTTTCTCATTCCTTGTGGAACACCGGGATACGTCCCTATGTTTCTCATTCCTTGCAGAACACCGGGATACGTCCTTATGTTTCTCCTTCCTCCTGAAACACCGGGATACGTCCCTATGTTTCTCCTTCTTTTCTAACCACTGGGATACGTCCCTAATCTTTGGGATACGTCCCTAACCTCTGGGATACGTCCCTAACCTTTGGGATACGTCCCTAATCTCTGGGATACGTCCCTAACCTCTGGGATACGTCCCTAATCTCTAGGATACGTCCTTAACCTTTGGGATAGGTCCCTAATCTTTGGGATACGTCCCTAACCTTTGGGATACGTCCCTAACCTCTGGGATACGTCCCTAACCACTGGGATACGTCCCTAACCTCTGGGATACGTCCCTAACCACTGGGATACGTCCCTAATCTTTGGGATACGTCCTTAACCTCTGGGATACGTCCCTAACCTCTGAGATATGTCCCTAACCTCTGGGATACGTCCCTAATCTTTGGGATACGTCCCTAACCTCTGGGATACGTCCCTAATCTGTGGGATACGTCCCTAACCTCTGGGATACGTCCCTAACTTTGGGATACGTCCCTAATCTCTGGGATACGTCCCTAGCCACTGGGATACGTCCCTAATCTTTGGGATACGTCCCTAACCTTTGGGATACGTCCCTAACCTCTGGGATACGTCCCTAACCTCTAGGATACGTCCCTAACCACTGGGATACGTCCCTAATCTGTGGGATACGTCCCTAACCTTTGGGATACGTCCCTAATCTTTGGGATACGTCCCTAACCTCTGGGATACGTCCCTAACCTTTGGGATACGTCCCTAATCTTTGGGATACGTCCCTAACCTCTGGGATACGTCCCTAACCTTTGGGATTTGGGATACGTCCCTAACCTTTGGGATACGTCCCTAATCTTGGGATACGTCCCTAAATCTTGGGATACGTCCCTAAACCCTGGGATACGTCCCTAAATCTTGGAATACGTCCCTAAACCTTGGGATACGTCCCTAAATTTTGGGATACGTCCCTAAACACCGGGATACGTCCCTAAACCTTGGGATACGTCCCTAAACACCGGGATACGTCCCCATGTTTCTCCATCTTTGGTTAAGAGCATCTGGAATACGTTCCAATGCTTATACCTTTCCGAAACACCGGGATACGTCCCTATGTTTCTTTGCATGATCATAAGTTATGTTTGGCTTCTTGCATTATCATTTGCATTTTGCCCCTGCCTGCGGGCATACCTGCGGGCACATTTTTGTCTATCTTGTCTGCTTTGTCTAAGTCTTCGGCTTTGTCAAAAATGGGTCGTCTCTGGGCTTTGACATTCACTCCCGTCATTCTTATGACTTTCGAGTTCTATCAAAGAGGGGCAACTGTAGACACCCCATTTTTGACCGACCTTAAGACTCAGACGTCACCGATTGAGCGCTTGGTGATGTTGCATATTGTGCTCGTTCTGAGGTTGCGGAGTCCCGGCTGCAAGCCTTGCCTCCGGACTTCCGGACTCTTTTGTGCTTTGCCTCAGTTTGCGAACCAGGCTCCGTTTTCTATGTTTTCTCTATTTTCCCGAAAGGAGGGAGAGGTCTCGTAGATCATCTCTCAGTGGCCGTAGGCTATGTTTCGTGGTCGTAGGCCATTTTTTCTGTTTGGAGCCCGGTTTCCCCTTTTTTTCGGAGCCAATGGCCGTGTGCCTCGGTTCGGGACCGCTTAACCACCTCCGTTTGCTCCGGTTTTTGGCACATACCTTATTTCCTCCCTTTTGAGGGACACTGTGGTCCGAGAGACCAACTTCATGGTCGAACACCACTCCCGGTACCTAACAGTCAGTTTTCGGGGCCCCGGGCTGCGCGTTTTGGCCCCCGAGCCTTGCTTGTAAGCATTGTTGGGCTCCAACCCAAACTGTAAATAGTCATATTTTGAGCTCCTTTTCATGTTTGATTAAAGACCTTTTGCTGTTTGAGGTCTCCTACTATCACTTGCCTCTTTCACTCTCTTTTAGGCCTATTTTTGCATGGTTTTAGGCTTACTTGTGAGCTGTTTTGGACTTGGTCATAAACTACAAAATGTCTTGTTCTGAGCCCCTCTTCAACTTTGTTGAAGGGCTCTCTTCGGTTTGAGACCAGAAGCTACCACTTGCCTCTTTATCTCACTTTTTGGCCTTTTTGGGGGAAATTTGAATTTCAATTTCCCCCATTTTTTCCCCACTCTTTTGCCTATATAAACACCCCCCCAGCTCTGGTTTTAGGGGTTAGAAAATTTTGGTTTGGAGCTCTCACATTAAATCTCTCTTTCTCTCTACTCTAAGCCTTAAAAACCCCCTTGGTTCTTCACCAACCCATAGCCCCACCCTTCCATCCTCCATTCCAGCAGCTTGAGGTTGTTCTACAGAGCCTAGGAGTGCTGTATTTTGGTCCAAAAGGCTGTCAAAGATTAGTCTTCAAGGGTAAGTCCTCTTCTCCCCTTTTTGACCCTTTTCTTGGTTCATATTCTAGCTCCTTGTGCTTACTTTTTTGAGCTCCGACCCTAACTGAAAATAGCATTTTTTTGAGCTCTATTTCATGTTTGTTTAAGGGCCTCTCACTGTTTGAGGCTTCCTTTTTGCACTTGCTTCTTTACCTCTCTTGTATGCCTATTTCTTGTGTAGTATTTTAGGCCTATATGAAAACTGTTTTGAGGCATGTTGTAAACTGTAAAGTGGCTTATTTTGAGCCCTTCTTCAACATTGTTGAAGGGCTCGTCACTGTTTGAGGCTTCCATTTGCCACTTGCCATTGTATCCCTTTTTTGGCCTTATTTTTGCATGATTTGTTAGCCCCTTGTGCTTCTGTTTATGGCTCTGGTCTGAACTATAAATGGCCTTATTTTGACCCCCTCTTCATGTTTCATTAAGGGTATTTTACTGTTTGAGGCATCCTTTTTGTACTTTGTGTTTAAACCTCTTTTTTAGGCCTTATTTTGCATAGTATTTCAAGCATGCTTGTGTATATTTTTGTGGCTTATCATAAACTGTAAAATACCATATTTTGGGCCCCTCTTCAACATTGTAGAAGGGCCCTTCTCTTTTTGAGGTCAGCAGCTGCTACTTGCTTCATTATCTCGCTTTCGGGGCCATTTTTGCATGCTAGCTTAGCCCCATTTGTGTTCACTATTTGGCCTTCCTTAAAACTGTAAATATTCTTGTTTTGGGGCTTTTTTGATTCTGTCTTCACACTTCATGTTCAAATAATGCATGCATTGCATAGCCATAGGTCATTCCATGCGCCTAATTTCATGTTTCGGGTCTCATTCCATGCTTCGGGTGCCATGCTTTCATGTTTCGGGGCTGTTTTGCATCACTTTTTGCTGCTGAAATTTGCATGCTAGTATGCCATATTCCATGCCTTGCCATGTCTTATTAGAGTGGCATTCGTGCCTTAGGATTGGTCCTCGGCTTGCGTGCACGTGTGCACGCATCTCGAGTGTCTCATTTTCATCTAATGGCCTCCTATGTGAGTGTGGCTGAGGTCCACTTGTGTTGGTGTAAGCCCATTATGCATTGTATATGCCATTTCATCTCATAGCATTGTGTATGCTAGGTTGTATGTTAGCGCATTGTATATGCCATGTTACCTCGTGCATTGTGTATGCCATTTCATAGCATTTTGCATGTTAGGTTGTATCTTAGTTGCATTTCATGCATGTCATGCATATTGCATTGTGTTTGGGATAGGAGTTAGCCCGAGCACGGGAAACGAGGTACGTTTCGTACTCCGAGTGACGGAACGTGTCTCAATTCCCCAGTCACTGACACTCCGGATCATCCATGATGGAGTTAGGTCATGTTGTGTTTTCATGTGCATTCATTTCATATTGAGTTGTGCAATTCGACTCCTCGGCCATCATGCATCGAGATGCGTGATTGGTGGCACGAAGATCGAGACATGCATACATATTGTGAAAATACATTGCCATGCCCCTTTGTTACTCTCTGTTGCAGCAAATCAAGAATCAGCAACCTTCCGGAGCTTGGCATGCTTTCCAAGAAACAATTACAAACAGAGGCTAATTGGTGCATCGCGGTGGATTTCTGCGCAAGGCAACCCAAGCATGCATCAGTCATCATCCGGATCCGAGTCGAGGCAATCCCTAGCTTGCATGCTAGTTTACCGCTTTCCTAGATTAATTTGTTAATTAATTAGGATTTTGTACATATTTGAACTGTATTATTTATTGGGACTGTATTATTCATTTGGGACTGTACTATTTATTCGGACCCTCTGCGCGAGGGCATAATTGTAATAAGTGTGCGTGAGTGTGATGTATGTCTTCCAACCCCACGTCTTTCTTCCCTTTTATTTACCAGCTTATGATGGTTAGATTAGGGCATGTTTCAATTAGCATACAGTATGATAGCATGTTTGCATTCATTCATCTGTCTTGCATGCACCGGGCTCGGCGCATCATACTAACTGCATTTGTATTTCAATTCTAAGTTGAACATGTTAGCTGTAGCATTCCATACGCCATGTTTAGAGTAGCCGAGCCTGCTATAGTTGCATTTTTGCATGTGTTGCATTAGGCATTTCTGTATAGTTAGGATCATGCATGGATTTCTAATCGGTTTCTGTTTTGGCTTGGAGTACTCGGTGAGTTTTATGCTTTAGCATCCTTGCATGCGTGTGAGTGACTGCCATGATAGCATGCTTACCATGAGGCTATTTGCTTATGTGATATAACTGCCTGAATGCTTGTGGGTGAAGGTTGGGTTATTTGGATTGGAACAAATCATCGACTGTGAGCTTTAAGCCCACTGGATAGTGGCAAAACCATGTTTTCTAAGCCCACCCGAGGGTCGTAAAACCTGTATTTTAAGCCTACTTGCGAGTAGCAAACCATCTTCCAAAAAAACAAACATGAAATGTTTTGTTCCAATTCAGGCGACCCGGTCTATACTTGTATGCTGTGCGCATCACATAGTAAATCTAGGCTAATAACCGGAATAAGAGCACACAATGTTTTCAAAACTAGATATCATGGTTAGTAGAGGCCGATCTTTGATCGGGCGAGCGGGGGTGCTCACGAAGTGACCTTCCCCAATCGTACCCAAGTTCCCGAGCCGAGGCAACTTTGGTGATGACGGACACGTGGCCTTAGGCAACGAGTCAGGGTTTCCTAAATTTCCCAAAATAAAATATTTAGGTGGCGACTCTGTATCTGGCAAAGCAGTCCATGTTTGGCACTTCTTTCAAAAAAATCTATTTTCTCAAAACGATTTGCCGGATTTGGACTCTTTGGTTCAGATTAAGAACTGTGACACAAATCGAGTCCGAGCTGTAGCGAGGCCCCCCCCCCCGGCCGCCGCCGCCGCGGGCTTGTTATACAGTGTCTCAATTCTCAATGTTTTGTATGGCACTGTGTGGGTTTTGTGTGTGGGTTTTGTATGCTACAGGATGTAATATGCAATTTCACATGCTACAGGTTGTGTATTAGAGGATGTAATATGCAAATTTTTTTTTAATTGGCAAATATGTTGGCAAATATTTTTGGTTGGTTAACTTGATGACCAACCACTGCCCCAACTAAGTCCATCCTATAAGACCAAGAGTGGGGGGGCATTGAGGTCTGTTACTTGGTAGCTGGTGCAGGAATTTGCCCTTTTGCTATCTCTAGTGGGTACGTGTTTTGCGCCCTTTTTCAGCACATCAACTATTTTTTATTTTTATTTCTATTTCTATTTCTATTTTGTTTTTTATTTTTAGTTTTTGAGAATTTCCACTGAAGTTTTATAAATAGAGAGGTTCCAAGCATTATTAGTAACTTATATAAAAAAATAAAAAAAGTTCCATGTTTTCCTGCTGAATACTTTAGCAATTGTACATATATCATTTGACCTTTTTCTCATTGGTGTCTTCATTTTCTAGTTTCTAAGACATTAAAACCATGTGTTTGACATAGGTGATTCTTTTTCTTGTTAAAATTGTTTTTGCGTTTTGTTAATTTATTAAGAAAATTACTTTAATCAGCTACCAGATGGAAGGGTCATCAAAGTTGGCACAGAACGGTTCTAAGCTCCAGAGGCTCTTTTTACTCCTGTAAGTCTGTTTTTCTTGTTAGTTACTTATCGTCAAGAAAATGGGAATTTATCTCTTCTACTATTTGGTACATATACACAGCTATGAGGGCTGGTTGATGGATCTTTGTGCCTTAATTAAAATATGGGCACACTTCCTCTGCATATGTACTTTAACAAGATGATTGTGAATAGGTTAAAATTGTTGGTTTGTACAACTTTCTAAGACACTTTGTAAATTGATGGGTATATTTGATCAACTGAAGAATCCAAATTGATGGGTATATGCACTACAGCTATAGAGGCAGGTCCTTTTGCCATGGACCACTCCCTACCTCGTGCCATATACACTTTGTAATGCATTTGGGTTTATTTCATTTATTTTGTTTTATTTAACTTTTAATTTGTTTTATTTTTCACAGCTCTACCAACACATAGTTTTAAGTGGGGGGAGTATTATGTATCCTGGATTGCCTAGTCGGTAAGAAATTTAAATCCCCTTTGCATTATATAAAATCATTGCACTGCTTTCTTCTTGGTGATTAATTTGTCTCTCACAAGTTATATTTGCAGTGATTTTTCAACTTATTGGACTTTTTGAAAACTTGGTCTTAATTGCTCTATGTTCTTCTCTTGGAAAACATCTGTCCGCATGTTTTACAGTCTTGCAACTAAAGTAGTCATCTGCCTTTGTGATTTTAATAGTGAATCGCTAATCTAGTTTTGTAAGAACCCAAGGAGATGCCCTCTTTAGTTCTGATACTTCGATATAGCTTTAAATTTAGTTTTTGAAGTTTTTCATTTTTATTTTCCTACAGCCTGGAGAAAGAAATTTTAGACCGTTATCTTGAAGCTGTTCTGAAGGGAAACAAGGATGGGTTGAAGGTAAGACCCAAGTTACATGTGTTATGGTATGGAATGAGAAGAAAAAAGGAAAAAACATCATGTTTTTTTTTTTTATTTTGTTCGTCCAATTTAACAATGAGGCTCTCACTTCATGTTAGCTAACAATTCTTCTGATCTTCCTCTACTTCTAACAGAAACTACGGTTGCGGATAGAGGATCCACCGCGAAGAAAGCATATGGTGTACCTTGGAGGAGCAGTCCTTGCAGGAATTATGAAGATACAGTGTTGCCTCTCTCTCTCTCTCTCTCTCTCTCTCTCTCTCTCTCTCTCTCTCATACAAACCAGGACACAGTGGTTTCAATGATGTGTTTTGTCAACTTGCATTTTTCACCCCCATGTTAAGTGTGTCTTGTGCTTCTAAAAGCAGACCACAATATTTGGACAGTGCATTTGTTGCTTTCAGATTTGTGAAAAGCAAACTGAAATGAAGAGTAAAAAAGGAAAGCAAGGAAAGAAAAAATAAATAAAAGGAAAATAATTTTCTTAACAAAAAGCAATTTTTTAGATACAAGGAACAAAAACATGAATTGATATGAAGTTGGACATTGAGAAATTTGATTACTCGTGGAGGATGCACCGGAGTTTTGGATTAACAGAGAAGATTACCTGGAAGAGGGAATTGCATGTCTAAGCAAGTGTGGCCAAGCATGAATTTTTGGCTAGGAGAGTGTTAGCATTTAAGTCTTCCAAGAGTTGGGTGGCTAATGCAGTGATCTATTTTTGTGATAATTCTAGCAAAAGTTTCCATACCCCTATTGCTAGATATAGGGAAAAAATTATGTGTTTTAATGCTTCATGCATATCTTTATATTGGTGGAGCAGATGTCTATCATGTATATCAGTGTAACAATTTTTGTACTTGAATTTTCCCTTTTATCGTAGGATGTTTTTTTCTTTTTTGCGACGGCATTATACCGTCGCAAAAAATAGAAAATTTTAATATTTTTATTAATTTTGTTACAGGTTTTACTTTTTGCGATGGTATTATACTGTCGCAAAAAATAGAAATTTTATTATTTAAAATAGTAATTTTATTATTTTTTAATACTTTTTGCAACGGCATTACACTATCGCAAAAAATAGAAATTTTCATATTTTTAATACTTTTTGCGACGGCACCACACCGTCGCAAAACAATGTTTTTGCCATTGCAAAAAAAGACTACTAGCGACGGTATTTTTTGCCATCTCAAATAACATTTTTAGCGACGGTAAAATAGTGCTGTCGCAAAAAAGTCAAGAAATTTCAAACGTTATTAGCGACTGCACAGTGCCGTCACAAAAAGGTAAAAATGCCGTCGCAAAACATTAGCGACGGCACTGTGCCGTCGCAAAAACTCTTTTGCAACCCCTGCAGTTGCGACCCCCTCTTGTCGTCACAAAAAGTCATTTTGCCGTCGCAAAAAGTATTAGCGACGGCATTAGGAGTATTAGCGATGGTATTATACCATCGCAAAAAGTCAATTTTTTTGTAGTGGGGGTTTATGAATTTATGATTCTTAGGTTATAATTGTTAAGGTTTGGGCATTATGGGTTTTGGCTTCAATTTATGATTGCTATTTTGATTTTGATTTTGATTTTAAACCAATATTCTAACTTTTGAAATGTGTGCATTTGAAATCTGGAAATCTGTTGATGAAATCTATTCTTTATCCATTATTCTCTGATTCAATTTGATGGCCAATGTTTCCAACACTTTACACATAATCAAGTGAATTTATTTCAAACTTGAAATAAATTATTCAAATAAGGGAAGAAACTTAATTCAATCCATCATTTCTGTAAAAGAGAAATTGCTTGAATAATACAATGTATCCTTAAGTACCCTTAGTGGTGGCTTTACTTTCATCCAGTTTGTATGTTAATGAACATCCCCAAATGGTTGAAATCTAGAAATGTTGAAATATGGAAATGATAAGTTCATAAATCTGTTTTGGGTTTTGCTTTCAATTTATGATTGTTTTTTTTTATTATAAACCAACATTCTTACTAATGAAAAACCAAAATTTAGTTACAAAGCTTAACAATTTGGAACCCAATCTTTCTACATTTGGGGCTGTTTTCTATTCCTACTTATCTGATTCATTTTATGTTTCTTCCAATGTAATGCTAAGCTGTTTCCCTATGGAAGTAAAATTTAGTTAGAAAGCTTAACAATTTAAAAAGTTCAAAAAATAATTTCTAATAATGGTAAGAGGTTGGGAACTTTGGCTGTGATGATCCATGCTTAGAATTCTAAATTTCTAATATCATGCAAGCCTCAAACAAGAGTAAGGCTTCCCTATTCTTGTCACGACCCAAACCCACCCCTATATGTTAAGCATCATAACCGGCAGTTGTAGCTTACTTTTCGTACTTCTCGAAGGGGTTTAGCCTCCTCAGATACGATAGCCCTACAGTTCAAACTCCCGTGGTTCTGAATTTAGTTTCACAAGTGCAATGTGAAACAGAAAAACACAAAAGAGTCCAAATTCGACAAATCTTTGAAAAATTGATTTACAATTAGAAATGCCAAAAATGGACTGCATTGCCAGATTTCAAAGTCGCCACCTAAATAGTTTTGGGAAATTTAGGAAACCAGTGACTCATGCCAAAGGCCACTTGTCTGTTATAACCAAAGTGTCTGGGCTCGGAAACTTAGGTATGAAAGATGAAGGTCATGATTTGAGCACCCCACTCACCTGATCAAAGATCGGCCTCTACTAATCATGATGTGATTTTTATGTACATTATATGCTTTTGTTCCGATTATTATGCTAACTTACTATGTAAGGCACACATGTATAGACTATTTCTTCTACTTTAGAATGTTTTGATTTCATGTTTGCTTGAAAAGTGTTTTGAATATGTGCTACTTGAAAAGCAGGCTCATATATACATTAATCAAAATCATCTCAAATTAAGCAAAATACCTTTCGTCCACCTGCATTCAAGAGGTATATCAAATAAGCACTTAGCCCCATGGTGAATATGTTTGATATGGAAACACAAACATACATGCAATATGCTAAAGCAAGAAATGCTCATCTAGTACTCAACCGAGGCAAGCCAAAATAGAAGAAATAGTTAGAAAAATGCATGCTCTAATATATAAGTAACTAATGCAACACATACAAAATCCAATTACGAGGTTTGGTTTTTAACATGTCATATGAATTAACTCAAAGCATACGGTAACGCACGTATTCAAGTAAGTAATAGATGATAACAATGTTAGAGTGATGAACCAAACCCAATGCATGCAAAAATGGATACAACACATAGTAATGATATGAAACCAAAATATGATATTACATGCAACCATCGTAAGCAAGTAAATAAAAGGGTGAAAGAAATGGGGGTTAGACGACATACACAATATTACAAGTTTGCCCTCGTACAAGAGAGTCTGAATGAATGTTCAAATGTTAAACTAATTATTATAACACCAAATGAATGAGTTAAATTAACTAGCTATTACAAATTCAAATGAATCAACTAATTAATTACATCACACTAATATTAAAGCACTAAATTAATGGAATGGGAGGCGAGAAGCCACATACACACAACGAAGAACATCCTCCTGGAAACCTCTCTATTTGCAGTCAGAAATTTAATCTATTTTTGCCCCAACTTCTGCTCTGTTCTACCATGAAAATGCCACTGCTTGCACAATAAAAGGTGGCCGACCTGCCTTGGAAAGTGGTCGGTCGGCCGGACAGAAAAGTGGTCAGCCGGCCACTGTTTTTGGGTTCTACCCTGCTGCCACAAAATTGAAACAAAGCAAAAACAGAGTATTTCTAGGAGATGTTTATCCTCTTTGCCTCTCCCTATCATGAAACTGATCAAGGGAGGAGTAGATTCGGTTCACAAATCATCAATATTCGCACGTTTGTTTCATGATGATCTATGAACCGATAGGACAAAGGTTCAATAAAAGAAATAAAAGACCAACATTACCTCCTCCCTATCATGGAGTTATCTCAATGGGAGTGGTAGACATTGATTCTTAAATCACTAAACATCACTACAAAATATGTAATGATTCAAGACTCAATAAGTTTAATATGACGTCCGATTGAACCCAACTCAATTTTATTAATCTTTTTTTACCTCTTTTACTCCAATTTTATTAGCCGCTTTTGCATTACCTTGCCATTTTCTTATATTTTCTTCATTTTGTCAAAAAATGATAACTACGTTCACTAAGTGCAAAAAGCGATAAAGAGTAGTGTCGAACAAGAGGTTGTGCTTAACATGAGAGAGAGAGAGAGAGAGAGAGAGAGAGAGAGAGAGAGATGTAAGGCCTTGGTAATGAACCTCTGAAGAGATTAAACCATTAAGCATAGAAAGTCTCTTTCTCATGCCTTGAGCAACAAACTAGTGTTTGAGACAACTCTTAATCAAAGAAAGAAAAAAAAAAAAAAAAAAAAAGAGGAGGGAGGTTGCAAAGATGATTATGCAAAGATGATTATTACAAGTGTGAATATATGTATGAAAACTATGTAAATAAAGCTATCAACTCAAGTAGATTGGTGTCTATGGCCTAAACCACCAAATCTATGAGGACTTACAACAATACAAGCATAATATTCAAAGCTTAAATTAAATAAAAAATTAAGACAGCCCCTAAATAGCACAAAACATTGCTGAAATATATTTGAAAAGAGTGGAAAATATAGACCAAAATAGAAGTGAACAAAACTAGTGAGCAAGCCTAAGGAAGAGTGGCTAACCCCTCCACCTTTTGGACCTTAAAATCACATATTTTAGCCCTTGAAAACTCTGAAAAACAGTATATAAATCAAAGAAACAAGTGTGAAGAACAAGAATATAAGCTATGTGTAGACACCCAATTTTTGACCGCCCTTAAGACTTGAGTGCCTCAGATTGATCACTCGATGATGAGAGTTATACTGTACAAACATTCGATTTCTTTAGCAAGAAGAGCTTCTAAATCCCAACCTTACACCCCATTTTTGACTAAAATTATTTTAGACCTTAAAACCCTCTGTTTCAAAATATTTTTTTAAATGTTTCTACAATATTCCAAGGCTCGCATTTCATTTAAAATATTGCACTTTTTGGTAAACCGAGTAAGGACAAAGTGGAAATAAATGGAAGGGTGACAAACACTTTGAAAAATCTTTACAAACATCTTATTTATAGGTTTGGAGTTAAAGAAAATAGGAGGGGAGGGCAGAAAACTAGTTGGGGAAGAAGTTGGGCATTAATCCGTTGAGAAATAAATGAGCAGCCTTCACTAAAATAGGTATATCTCTTAATACACTTGTAATTTAGATGTAAGGCCGCCACCATTAGAAATTAGACTTCTGGGGCTTCAATTTAGACTTAAGAATCACCTAAAACCAAGTTCGGATGAAGGAGATATGCCCGCTTGAAATAGGGTCTGGAAGTAGATTTTTGTAGGTGGCTAGCCACTAAAGTAGACGGCCGGCCACTAATATTGTACGGCTGGCCAATTGTGAAAAATTAGGCCATTTTGAGTGGATTGTCCAGCCAAGTGTCCCCACTAGTGTACGGCCGGCTAGAAGAAGTGTACGGCCGTCTACTAAAGGTGGCCTGCTGGCCACTTATGTCAAAAACCAGATCTTTTTGCCAGCTGTGGCAGCTGTCTCTACAAGTGCATGCATTGTACCAGCTGTCTATATACAGATATTTCTGACTGAGTAACATGTTTTTTTTATATATATAGGGGACCTTTCCTCTTAGTTTTAGGTTAGAAAAATTTTCAAAAACTTCAATACTTGCGTAGCACTCTCTCTCTACACTTCCTAAACCAAAAATTTAGCTCTTCTTGCTGAGGTTCTTGAACTCAAATCTCAGCCCTTGAGAGTGAGAACCTGTGGGTTTGTTAACAAAAGAGTTACCTTGCTTCAAGAGGTACAACTTTGACCATCTTTACACTACTTCTTTTCTATCTTTACTTGCTATTTTTGGGCTGTTTTTCAACTGTTTTTTATGGGCTGAAGCTTGTGGTTTAAGGCTAATGAAGATAGAGGGGTTGACCAGCCTTCTTTGAACCTTACTTTCTAGGCTTTTACCCTTGTGTTTCCCATCTCTTCATCAACTTTTTTTGAGCTTTTTATCACTGAATTTTAGAGGTTTTCAAATGCTAAAAATAATGTTTCGAAGTCCCAAAAATGGAGGGGTTAGCCTCCCCTCCTTGTGCTTGTTTACTAGCTTAAATTCCTCAATATTGTAGCTAACTTTTTCAAGCTTCTCCATTGTAGACCGCCCGAACTCACTCCGTGTGTGAGGGCGCGAATCGCTGTTCATAGCTACTACAGTTCGGACTCCTATCACGGTTCTGAATCTAATCTCACAAAGTGCAATGTAAGACTGATAAACCACCAAAGAGTCCAAATCCGACAATTGGTTTGAAAAATCAATTTTGAATCAAAAGCGCCAAACATGGACTGCTTTACCAGATTTTAGAGTCGCAACCTAAATATTTTGTTTTGGAAAATTTAGGAAACCCTGACTCGTGCCTAAGGCCACGTGTCCGTCATCACCAAAGTTACCTCGGCTCGGGAACTTGGGTACGAGAGGGGAAGTTCCTGAAATGAGCACCCCCACTCGCCCGATCAAAGATTGGCCTCTACTAAACATGATATGTTGTTTTGAAAACACATGTGCTCTTATTCCGGTTATTATCTAACTTACTATGTGATGTGCACAGCATACAAGTATAGACTAAATCACTCAATTTGGAACAAAACAACTCATGCTTGTTTTTCAAAAATGGTTTGAAGGTGTTACTCGCAAGTAGGCTAAGACGCGGATTTGCCACCCTCAAGTGGGCTTAGAAAACAACATGATTTTTCCACTCCGCAAAGTGGGCTTAAAACGCACATTTTGATGAATTGTTCCAATTCAAGCAATGAAGCCTTCATCCACAGGCATTCATGCAGTTAATCAATTAAGCAATTAGCCTCATGGCAAGCGCATGGCAGTCACTTACACACATGCAGGGATGCTAAAGTATAAAAACTTACAGTGTACTCCGAGCCAAAAAAGAAGCTAATTAGAAATCATGTATGATCCTAACTATACAAGATGCCTAATGCAACGCATGCAAAAATGCAACTAAAATAGGCTCGGTTATCTAAGATGGCATATGAATGCTACACTTGATACATGTATTCAAATAGGAATTGAAATACAATGTAGTTTGAATGATATGCCGAGCCCGGTGCATGCAATATGAATGAATGATGCAAACATGCAAAGCATGAGGTATGCTAATTGAAATATGCCCTAAATCAAGTATTCACTACAAACCTCTAATAACTCATCCAACCTTAATTTGCCAAACGTGAGAGCCCAATTCAATTCTTGATGAAGCCTTTGCTTTGTTCACCACCTTTTCTCCTCTCTCTCCAAATATCATGAAAACACTGTCCCTTCAGAGAGAGAGGAAAGGAGGTCTCAACAGAGCAAAGCCACTTTTCTTCTTCCTTCCTCAACAAAAAGTAATCATTTGAGGTAAAGGTAGGAAGAGAACTTGTACTACTATTGTACAAGAGATTCTGGCACAGTGAATGATCTCTTCTCAGGTTCATTCAAAAAGTACCAGGACCTCAAGCACCAGATTCATGTAGATGACATAGAGTCTGGTGGTGGCAGCATAGTAAACGAAACAATTGATCTCGATAGGTTTTTTTGAAGATGTAGAGAAGCTGAAGGATGACATGAAAGATGTCGAGAGGTTGTATAAAAATTTGCAAAAGTCAAATGAGGACAGCAGAACGGTGCATAATGCGAAAACCATGACAGAATTGCGGTCTAGGATGGACTCAGACGTTTCACAAGTATTGAAAAGGGTCAAAGTCATTAAGGGAAAGCTTGAGGCATTGGAGCGGTCCAACGCCGCTCATCGAAGTATCCCCGGGTGTGGTCAAGGCTCGTCTGCTGACCGCACCCGGACTTCGGTAATTAGTGGGTTAGGGAAGAAACCAAGGCCATGTTTATTTGGGTGGACATGAGCTTGGGATTGGATTAATAGCTCAACAAGATTATTAAATCCGATGTGTGGTTAAACAATTGAAATACGTAAACAATTCATACGGATGTGGTATCCCATATATGATGGACTATTCAATCCCACAGAGTGGGGTATGATATAAATTAGATAATTAAGTCAAAGTCTGGACTATTTGTCACTTCTTATGATCCTAAATCAATCCAAACATAAGATAAGATACATAATCCAAAAGAATTCGTAGTCCTAGGACTATTAATCATGGGAATGCTAATCCAACTTAATCCAGTCCTCCCAAACAAACATGACCTATAGGTCATGATGGATGAGTTCCAAACATTGAGGGCTAAAATGACAACGGAGTACAAGGAGACCGTTGAGAGGAAGTACTTCACCATTATAGGGGAGAAGGTAAATGAAGAATTGATCGAGAATTTGATATCAAGTGGGGAAAGTGAGACATTTCTTCAAAAGGCGATTCAAGAACAAGGGCGTGGCCAGATCTTGGATACCATTTCAGAGATTCAAGAGAGGCATGATGCTGTGAAAGAGATTGAGAAGAACTTGATCGAGCTTCATCAAGTGTTCTTGGACATGGCGGCAATGGTAGAGGCACAGGGTCAATAATTGAATGATATAGAAAGTCACGTGGCTCATGTTGGTAAATGGCTTTTGAAACTTTTGAAAAAATCTTATTTTTTGCTAACTTTGAGCATTAATTAAGGTAGGACCTAAGCGTTATTTTTAACGTTTCTAGTTGGGTTCATGTTTAATGCCACATAGTGAATAAAATCGTGTATTTGGTTGCTCAAAACCATTTCCGAATAAATGAGAATTCAACGCACATTTTCAGGTTCGTAGAAATGGATTTAGGTGGGTTTCCTACACATTTGTGAAATGTGCTTGTCTCACATTAGAAAGGCTTAAGGGTTTGAATGGATTTATATACCTTAGCTTGGGATACTTGGGATGGACCCCAAGGGGTACCCAAATTTGTGGAAGGGTGAGGTTATGGGTGAAGTGGGCTAGACCCATTGGACCTAAAACAAAAACCACACGCGCACATTTTGATTTCAAAATTCAAACTAAATTATTGGTCCAGAATTTTTCTTTCACCCAAACAGATCCCTAACGGGTTCAGACCCTCCCGAACAGGTTCAAAGGATTCAAAACAGGTTCATACCTATTCAATTCAAACTGAATCTGTCCAGGCACCTACCTGTTCGGAATAGCCACTATTTCTACTATAAAAAGCCTTCAATTCCAACATTCTTGAATTCAATTTTTCCCTTAGAGTTTCGTCATTCTTCTTCTGTTCTTCCTGTGCTATTGTATCTGTTTCTGCATTTATTTTCTAGGAAGAAAAAGAGAGTTACAATAGAGTTTTTGTTCACCAGACTTGAATTTATAGTGTTGCAAATTTAAGTGTTAGTCGTTGCATCTTGGGAAGTAGACGCTGGTAAAACTCGAAGCACCGGAGCGAGGGCGAAATCTACTTTAAGGAGATTGTGTCCAACATAAGCTTCAACTTTAATTTCTATAAGCGTTTAATTCGGAATTTAATTTATATAATTATTTTTTGAATTATTTTATTTTGTTGTTATTTAATTTATACATTTAATTTACATATACACACCACTGTGGCTATAACAATCTTAAAGTAGATTTTGCGGTTTTTATTTATTTTTGTGTTAAACAAACGAATATTTTGTTTCAAAAAATTAACTAGTAGTCATATACTGTTTAATTTCTTAAATAGTAGTAATATACTGTTTAATGATTTCTTTGATAATATAGTAGTGATGTACTGTTTATCATTGAAATTTTGTTACAAAATATTATTCTGTTAATTTTGCGTGTAAATTCTTTTCTGTATAAATTTGTGATCGGTGTATTATTATTATTTCGTTAGAATTATGGCAACTGATTTAAACAGTACTGAGATTGTTATTACTCAAAACCCCACATCTATTATGCCAGTGATGACTTCGGCAGTACCTGTAAATCATAGGGAGAAGCCAAAAAAATTCAATGGAAATGATTTTAAGAGATTATTTTTGGAAATGATTCAATGGAAATGATTTTAAAAGATGGACATCACTGTATAATGTGTATAGTGTTAAAAGCACTGCTAAAGAACTGTGGAAATTTCTAGATCATAAGAGTAAGATAGAGGGCGCCGGTACAAAGAAATTTGTTGTCGGCCGTTTTCTGGATTTTAAAATGATGGATTCCAAAACGATTATTAGCCAGGTTCAAGATCTCCAATTAATTCTCCATGACATACATGCGGAAGGGATGGTTCTTAGTGAATCTTTCCAAGTAGTGGCAATCATTGAAAAATTGCCACCATCCTGGAAAGAATTCAAGAATTATCTGAAGCATAAGTGCAAAGAGATGAAATTAGAGGAACTAATAGTGCGGCTCCGAATTGAGGAGGACAACTGTGGTTCCGACAAGAAGTCAGGAAATCATGTCATGTAACCTAAGGCAAATGTTGTGGAACATGGACAAGGGTCAAAGTTCAACAACAAAAAGCGAAAGCATGATAGCAACAGTCCCAAACAAGGATCCACAAGTAAAGGGATCAACAACGGGATCAACAAAAGATTCAAAGGCAAGTGTTTTGTGTGCGGCAAAGATGGACACCGCGCTAAGGATTTTCACGTTCACAAGGATGGAGGGAGTTCAAGCAAAAAGTCAACACAAGCCAACATAGCCGAAGATTTTTATTTTTCTAATGGAGTGGCAAACATCAATCTTGTACAATAGTCTCTAAAGCAAATTTGGTGGGCAATCCCAAGGAGTGATGAGTGGATACTGGAGCAACCCGCAATATCTGTGCAGATAAGAAGATGTTCACAACCTACAAAGTGGTGGAAAGTGGGGAACAACTTTTTATGGGAAACTCCTCTACTTCAACTGTAGAAGGACAAGAAAAGATTGTGCTGAAAATCACCTCAGGGAAAGAACTCACTCTTAACAATGTACTCCATGTACCAGAGATTGGCAAGAATTTGATTTCTAGGTCATTGTTGATCAAGAATGGGTTTAAATTAGTCTTGAATCTGACAAGGTTGTACTCTCCAAGAGTGGAATGTATGTGGGGCGAGGTTATATGAGTGATGGGCTTTTCTAGCTCAATGTAAATGCTGTTGTACCAAAATTGGCTATTAATAATAAGAACACATCTTCTGTTTATATTGCTGAGTCTTATTTTTTATGGCATGATAGATTAGAACATGTTAATTTTAATTCTTTGAGTAAACTTGTTACTTTAGAATGTTTACTAAACTTAGAATTTGATCCTAATTATAAATGTGATATTTGTGTTGAGGCAAAACTTACTAAGGCATCATTTAATAAAGTAGAAAGAAGTACTGAACCTCTAAGTTTAATTTACACAGCTATCTGAGATTTAAAATTTTTTCAAATTAGAGGAGGTAAGAAGTACTTTATTACTTTTATTGATAATTGCACTCGATATTACTATGTTTACTTATTGAGAAGTAAATATGAAGCTGTAGAAGCTTTTAGGCAATATAAACTTGAGGTTGAAAATCAACTTGGCAAAACTATAAAGATAGTGAGGAGTGACAAAGGTGGTGAGTATGATGCACCATTTGAAGAATTTTGTTCTGAACATGGTATCATTCTCTAAACCACTGCACCCTATTCTCTCCAATCAAATGGAGTTGCTAAGAGAAAGAATCGAACTCTAAAAGAGATGATGAATGCCATGTTAAGTAGTTCAGGGTTACCTCAGAACTTGTGGGGGGGGGAGGCTATTTTGTCTGCTAACTTTATCCTTAACAGGGTATCCCACAAGAAACTCAATCAAACACCTTATGAATTATGAAAAGGTCGACGACCTACTTACAATTACCTCAAAGTGTGGGGTGTCTGGCTAAGGTGGCAGTCCCTAGTCCCAAAACGACTAAGATAGGACCAAAAACCATTGATTGTGTATTCATTGGTTATACAAATAATAGTAGTACACATAGATTTTTAGTTCATAGATCTGAAAATCCGATATGCATGTAAACACTATTATGGAGTTAAGGAATGTGTTATTTTTTAACACACTTTTCCTTGCAAGGAAACTGAAGAGAAAAGTTCAAATAAAAGAACTTTTGATACTGCTATAGGTAGCAGTGAAGATGATGAAGCAGATGAACCTAGACGTAGCAAGAGAGCTAGGATCTCTAAATCATTTGGTCCAGATTTTTTGACATACTTGTTAGAAAATGAGCCTTAAAACTTCAAGGAAGCAATGTAAGTCCTGAAGCTCCATTGTGAAGAGAGGCTGTGAATAGTGAAATTGAATCAATACTGCAAAATCATACTTGGGAACTGGTGGATCTTCCACCAGGGTGTAAACCTCTTGGATATAAGTAGATATTCAAGAGAAAAATGAAAACAGATGGTTTAATAGATAAATACAAGGCTAGGCTTGTTGTTAAGGGATACAGACAGAAGAAAGGCCTTGATTATTTTGACACCTATTCACCAGTGACAAGAATAACATCTATTCGCATGTTGATTGCGATTGCAGCTTTGTATAATCTGGAAATATATCAAATGGATGTTAAAATAGCTTTTTTGAATGGCGAGTTAGATGAAGAAATTTATATGGAACAACCGGAAGGATTTCAAGTTCCCGGCCAAGAGAAAAAGATTTGTAAACTTGTCAAATCCCTTTTATGGATTAAAACAACCTCCGAAACAATGGCATGAAAAATTTAATCACGCTATGCTTTTGATGATTTTAAGATAAACGAATGTGACAAATGCATCTATGTTAAAAGCACAGACAATGGCTATGTTATAGTTTGTCTTTATGTGGATGACATGCTCATTATTGGAAGCAATAATGACATGATTAAATCCACAAAGAAAATATTAAACAAAAAGTTGACATGAAAGATCTAGGAGTAGCAAATGTAATTCTAGGAATAAAAATTACTAGAACATCTGAAGGATATGCTTTATCTCAGTTACTATATGTTGAGAAGATTTTGTAGAAATTTGGAAAACATGGCGACCGTCCTGCTAAAACACCTGTTGGCATTAGTCTTCATTTGTCAAAAAATTCAAGTGCATGCATATCACAATTAGAGTACTCTTAGATAATCAGAAGCTTGATGTACTTAATGAATTGCACTAGGCCAGATATAGCCTATGCTATAAGCAAATTGAGTAGATACACAACTAATCCATGGACCGATCATTGGAAAGCAATAATTAGGGTACTTAGGTATTTAAGACATACAGAGAATTATGATTTACATTATACCAAATATCCAGCAGTACTCGAGGGGTACAGCGATACAAATTGGATATCGGATACTAAAGACTCAAAATTTACTAGTGGATGTCTTTACCCTGGGAGGTGCTTCAGTCTCTTGGAAATCTTCCAAGCAGATATGCATAGCAAAGTCGACAATGGAATCTGAATTTATCACTTTAGATAAAACAAGAGAGAAAATCGAATGGCTTCGTAATTTCTTAGAAGACATTCAATGTGGCCTAAACCTGTGCCAGCTATATGCATTAACTGTGATAGTGAAACAACAATATGACAGGTATAGAATCATATGTATAGAAGTAAGTCTTGACACATTCGTCGAAGACATAATACCGTTAGGCATTTGCTCTCACATGGAATAATTTCCATGGAATATGTAAAGTCAAAGGAGAATATTGCGGATCCATTGACTAAAGAGCTAGCTAGAGAGCAAGTGTACTATTTATCGAGGGGAATGGGATTAAAGCCTATTACTTAAAAGTCACCATAATAGTAACCCAACCTAGTTGACTGGAGATCCCAAGATCTAGGTTCAAAGGGACAACTGAATTATGGATAACTTCACGTATCATTAAGGAGGTTTACTCCTACCCATTTCTATGATAAGAAGAGTGATACATGTAGCGTTAGTAGGATAAGCTTTGTTTTTAATGATTCTTATAGCTTGGACTTCCAAGTGGGGTATAGCAGGATACTCTTAATAAGAAATCACCTATATGAGTGTGAACTAGGCCAGTTCTGTGAAAATTGAGAAGGCTAAATTCTCTAGAGCACTCATGAATTATTAGGCATTTTTAGGGCCAAAATGAACACAACCGTAAGAACCAAACTGTGTCTGCGGATACACTATGTGTAGTCTATTGTCTTGGCTTACACAAACAGCTAAATAGTTCAAGACATCGCGTCCACTGGTTAGCCAGTAAATCCGATAGGCTTTCACTAGAGGAGGTTCAAAGCCAAAAGCTATCTATCTCGATGTGGTGTATCTTCTTAATGTACTTTTTCTTTGTCTGCATTTTGTTGTATGTCTGTTATCGTAAATTCCATTCATATGGAGGACTGTTGGAACATGGCTTTTGAAACTTTTGAAAAAACCTTATTTTTTGCTATCTTTGAGCATTAATTAAGGTGGGACCCAAGCGTTATTTTTAACATTTCTATGTTTAATGCCGCGTAGTGAATAAAACCGTGTATTTGGTTACTTAAAACCATTTCCTAATAAATGAGATTCAACATGCATTTTTGGGTTCGTGGAAATGGATTTAGGTGGGTTTCCTACACATTTGTAAAATGTGCTTGTCCCACATTAGAAAGGCTTAAGGGTTTGAATGGATTTATATACCTTAGCTTTGGGATACTTAGGATGAGCCCCAAGGGGTACCCAAGTTTGTGGAAATGTGAGGTTATGGGTGAAGTGGGCAAGACCCATTGGACCCAAAACCAAAACCACACACGCGCGCCGCCACCGCCGCCGCCGCTGTCCATCCGGTCGGTCGGGCAGGCTGGGCTGGACTAGGCTTGGGTGCGTGGTGTGAGGTTGGGTTGGGCTTATCCGGCCCAATACTTTTTTTTTTTTTGGGCCAAAAACATTTGTAATTATTTATTTTTTTTTATTTTGGTTTCAAAATTCAAACTAAATTGATCCAAAATTTTTCTTTCACCCAAACAGATCCCTAATGAGTTTAAACCCACCCGAACAAGTTCAAAGGGTTCAAACTAGGTTCATACCTGTTCAATTCAAATTGAATCTGTCCAAACAGATTCAAATCTGTCCAAGCACCTGTTCAATTTGTCTGAACAGGTTTCTACCTATTCGGAATAGCCACCATTTCTACTATAAAAAGCCTTTAATTCCAGCATTCTTGAATTCAATTTTTCTCTTAGAATTTCTTCATTCTTCTTCTGTTTTTCATGTGCTCTTGCATATGTTTCTACATTTATTTTTTACGAAGAAAAAAAGAGAGTTACAACAGAGTTTTGGTTCGCCATGCTGTAAATTTAAGTGTTAGTCATTGCATCCTGGGAAGTAGACGTCAAAAAAACCTCGAAGCACCGGAGCGATGGCGAAATCTACTTTAAGGAGATTATGTCCAACACAAGCCTCGACTTTAATTTCTATAAGTGTTTAATTCGGAATTTAATTTATATAATTATTTTTTGAATTATTTTATTTTGCTGTTTATTTAATTTATACATTTAATTTATATACACACACCACTGTGGCTATAACAGCTCATGCCAATTCCTTTGTTAGGAGAAGAACTGAGCAACTCCAAGAAGCAAGGGAGTACCAAAAGAGCTCCAGGAAATTTACTTGCATTGCCATAGGCCTTGGTGTTTGTGTCCTCATCCTTATTCTATTCCCAGTTTTGTCTTCTATTTTGGTTCATGTATTATAGAAACACTCGAAATTTTCCGAGTGCTGGAGAACATTTTTTCCGGAGTTTTGAAAAACAAAAAAGGTTTATGTTTTCCTCAATCTTTTGAACATGTTTCTGTCTTGTAACTATTTTCTTTCTACATCTCTTTCATTATCAAGACATATAGAAATATGACCATTAAGATATCTTTCTTTCTTTTTGAGTAATGCTAGAGGCCTAAAAATTCTACACATGGGTGTGAGACCCACATGTGTGTGGGTCCCATGCGGATCCCACACCCATGTGAGACATTTGGTAAAACTTTTAGTAGAATTTTTGGGATCTCTAGCATTTTTGTTTTTTTTTGAGTTGTGTTTCATATATACCAATTTAGTTTGCATGTTGTGTATACAACCCTCTTGCACCTCATCGTAAAATTGAAGGTAAATTATACTCATCTCTCTTGAAATTTTGCATAATTGACTTTTTCCCCCTCTTATTATGTGGTCATAGATGTCATTGAGCACATACAATAACATTGTCAACTAAGCATATTATTTCTTCCTCTCTCTCTCTCAAAACCTCCACCCTCGGGTCTCGCCATTTGGCTGGCCGCCGACTTTGGCCATGGTGGTCAGCTGGCCTCTCTTGCATTTGTTTCTTGTTTTTTTTTTTTTCCTTCTAATAATCTTGAATCCCTATAGATTTCCTACCTTGCTTTTTAGATTTATAGATTTGCTATTGGAAAATATGGTTTTATAGGCTTATTTTAGGCTAACTTTGAGCCCAAATTTGGATGGGGCCCACACGTCTTTTAAGGTGGGTCCAAAGAGGTGACATGTTCCTTGTCGCATGGCAAGTCACACGGTGAAGACGGTTCGTCAAAATCATTTATGAGTGAATGGGAAGTTGACGCTGTTTTCGGGTTCATGGAATGGACAGTTAAAGAATAAAATGTGGGTTTCCTTGTAAAGCTTGTCCCACATTGGAAACTTAAGAGAACTTATGTGTGTATATAAGTTCTAGGTGGCAACACTTGGGTTGGGCCCTAAAGGGCACCCCAAGTTTGTAGAAGGGAGGAGTTATGGACAAAGTGAACCTTGCCTCAAACCACCACACACGTGCACCGCCGCTGCCGTTGGCCGGCCGAGCCGAGCCGTGCAAGGCGCGGGTGTGGGTCGGTTCTAACATTTATTTTTTGGAATTTTTTTTTTCAATTTCTTGCGAGGAAATTAATTTAAATTTTGCGTCAATTTTTTCTGTCCAAACAGTGCTCATTTTCAGTTCATTTTCCAATAGGTTTAACAGGTTCAAACTATTTCAATAGATTGAAAAATAGTCCAGCAGTTTCAAACAAGTAAAACTGCCCAGCAGTTATGAACAGATATGAAATTGCTGTAGTTATTTGTTCAAAATCTGGACTGCACCTGTTCATTTCAAAAACAGATCTGTTCATTTGAAATTCTTACTAGTTCGGACAGATCTATTTGGTCACCAATCTGCCTATAAAAGCAGACCATTTCTAGCATTTCTAACATTTGAAAATATCCAGAAAAAATTCATTTCTTCTCGGTTTTGCTCTTTGGTTGCATTATTCTTCATATTATTTTTAAGGAAAAAATTCAGAGAGTATAAAATACAGGTTTGGTTCGCCGTATAAATTGTTTGGAGTGCTACTACAATTTGTGAAAAGATCATTGTATCTTGGTGTAGACACCCCATGTTTGACCGCCCTTAAGACTTAGGCGCCACTGATTGATCACTCGATGATGAAAGTTATGTGTGCAAATGTTTGATTTCTTCAGTAAGAAAAGCTTCTAAATCCCAACCTTACACCTCATTTTGGACCAAAACTATTTTAGACCTTAAAACCCTCTCTTTCAAAATATTTTTGAAAATATTTCTACGATGTTCCGAGACTCGCATTTCATTTAAAATATTGTACTTTTCGGTAAATCGAGTAAGGACAAAGTGGAGATAAATGAAATGGAGGTGAAATCTTTAAAAAAAATCTTTGAAAACATCTTATTTAGAGGTTTGGAGTTAAAGAAAATAGGAGGGGAGGGAAGAAAACTAGTTGGGAAAATGGTTGAGCATGAAACCGTTAAGGGAGAACTGAGCAGCCTTCACTAAATCAGGCCTATCTCTTCGAACACTTAAATTTTAGTTGTGAGGCCACTACCATTGGAAAGTGGACTTCCGGGGCTTCAATTTAGAAGCAAGAATCTCCTAAAGCCGAGTTCGGCTGAGGGAGATATGGCCATTTGAAGTTAGGCATCCATCCGGTTAAGATAGCAATGAGCAACCTTCACTAAAGTAGGCATATCTCTTTGCACACTTAGAATTTAGATGTGAAGCCACCTCTATTGGAAAGTAGACTTCCGGGGCTTCAATTTAGACTCAAGAATGACCTAAAACTGAGTCCGGATGAGGGGGATATGCCTATTTGAAGTCGGGCTTGGTAGCATATTTTTGTGGTCAGTAGCCACCATTTGTGGATGGCAGGCCACCATTTCTGGCCTACCAGCCACCACTGCTGGGCTGCAGACCACTAGTGTAAAACCTAGATATTTTTGCTAGCTGTTTCCACAAAGCTCCAGCTGTCCTTTTTTCATATATATATTTTCGACTGAGGCTCATCTGTTTCTATATATAGATGACCTTCCCTCATTGTTTTAAGGTTAGAAACATTTTAAGAGTGAGGAAATAATTTTGGAAAATTCCTCTCTCTCTCTCTCTCTACAATTCTCTCTCACATTTTCTACATGCATAGTCTTTTCCTAAATACTCTAAACCAAACCTAGAGAGCTTCTTGCTTAGGTGATTTAAGCTTGAATTTGAGCTATTAAAACACTTGAGGATGTGAAATTAGTGGTTTATAACTCCAAGAGGCATTCCTTTTCAAGAGGTATACCTTCTCTTGCTTTTGTACCATCTCTACACCACTTGTTTTCTATCTTTTCTTGCTGTTTTTAAGTTCTTTAAAACCTGTATTTTTGAGTTGAAACTTGTGCTTTAAGGCCATTAAAGGTAGAGGGGTTGATAGCCCTTCTTTACACCTTGTTTCTAAGGCCTTTGCCCTTGTCTTTCCCACTTTGTTGTCAACTCTTTTTGAGCTTTTTAATATTGAATTTCAGAGTGATTTCAATGGCTAAAAACACTTTTTGAAGTCCAAAATTAGAGGGGTTAGCCTCCCCTTATTGTGTTTTGTTTACTAGCCTAGCATGTTCTATGTTTTAGCCTATTATTCTAGCTTTTGTTAGCTTAATTTCAGCATATTTTAGGACTGTATTAAACCTGTTTTAACACTATTTTTAAGTGTTTATTACATTTGAGCTTTGTTTTGCATGCTTGTAGTGTAATTGTCCTCATGAACTTGGTGTTTTATGCCTTAGCCACCATCCTATTTGAGTTGATAGCATTTATTTGTGGCTTTCTATACTTGTGATCACTCTTAATCACCTTTGCAACCTCCCTCCTTTCTTGGTTTTTTGTTTTGCTTTGAAAGTGGTTTCAAACTACTTGTTTGTTTAAGCATGAGATTGAGATGTCATGCTTAATGGTTTAATCCCCTTGGGGGTTCATTACCAACGGTATGATGTCTCTTTCATGCCCAAGGCAACACTTGGTTTGAGCCTTCTTTCCATTAGAGGACTTAAATTCACCCTTTGAACTTAATTGATTAAAGAATGGATGGTAATCTAAAATTGAGTAATTAAAACTTGAAATTAAAAGTGAGCAAGATAATAATTGGTTAGGGTTCAATCGGACGTTAATTGAACCCTTGAGTCTTGAGTCGTTTCATACTCATTAGTGATGAAAACGGTTCAAGATTCATTGTCAACTACTTCCCTTAATCTTTCATGATAGGGAGGTGGTTTTGGGAGTCTTATTTTGTTGCATTCATTGAACTTGCACACTTGATTCATAAGCCATCATGCAATGAAATTGCATCCATTGGTGGTTTGTGGATCAAAATTACTACTCCTTTGAGCTGTTTAAATGATAATGAGGGGTAAATTGTGCAAACACACCCTTGAGAATACACTGTCTCTGCTCTATTTGTTCTCTGTTGTAGCAAGGAAGCCTAGTTAGCAGTGGCCGGTAGGCCCTATTGGTGGCCAGTAAGCCATCTTTTTGTGGTTGGCAGGCCCTATTGGTGGCCGGTAAGCCATCTTTTTGTGGTCGGCAGGCCACCATCAGTGGCCGTCAGGCCATCATTAGTGGACGGCAGGCCCTTTGTCGAGTACCAGTGAAAAATCAAGCAGTGTCCTTTTGAAGCAAAACAAAGTTGGTCTAGAGGTGGAAATCAATGTAAGTGTTCTACTGTGCAACAAAGACATTCAGCAACAGAAACAGTGACTTTTCAGATGGAAACCGCATTCATGCATAAGTCCTCCATTGATCCTCGGGATCCGTGTTATAAATATATTAGTGTTGT
>JAPPVO010005738.1:0-25737 GCA_030407325.1 Camellia japonica | reverse complement strand
TCCATTTCATTCAAAATTAGTATTTTTTGATCTAATAATGGGAAAGAGTACTTCAATGAATATAGGGAATTTTTTAAGGAAAAAAGGTATTTTTCATTAATCTACATGTCGTGACACTCCTTAACAAAATGGTATTACCGACAGAAAAAATAAACATTTACTGGAAGTAGCTTGAGCCATAATGTTCTCTATGTATGTTCCTAAATATCTATGGGGATATGCCATTTTGACAGCCTCTTATTTAATTAACAGAATCCCTACCCTGGTTTTGCAATATGTCACACCCCTAGAATATTTCAAAAAAACCTTTCCTAACTGCAGAATTCAGATTTGCCTTTAAAAAATTTTGGCTGTACTGTTTTCGTTCACATACCCAGCCAATTTTGATCCAAACTTGATCCTAGACCAAAAAATTGTGTTTTCATCAAGTATGCTCCAAACAAAAGAGTCTACAAGTGCTATAATCCTCAAACCAAAAAAAAAAATCCGGCTGAGTATGGATGTCTCCTTCCTTGAAACTCAATCCTATTTTACCAAAAATTGTCTTCAAAGGGAGAAAGAGAGAAAGAAAGAAAAATTTTGGTAGACAACTTCGAATTCCTTATCAAATCTTATTCTCTCATCTCTATCCATTTTTTTTAAAAAAACAAGCATAGAAACAGGGTGTTCAAGATATGGAGAACGAATGAAATCCCAGTCCAACTTCTCCAAACATAGAAGGCTCACAAGCAGGGGGAGAAATACTACAATTGGAACAAACTGTTCCCGAACTTGAGTTTTTGGTTTATGCTCGGAAAAATACTCAAAGAAAAAGTAAAGGCCAAACAACCACTCTGCCACAAATCCAATCAGAATCTCTTAAAAAAGGTCCCTCAAGTAGTTCAGGTAATCCTATCTGGTTCCTCCTTCATCTGTCTCTACTTTATCTCCATTTCCTTCAGTGGTTTTACCTAATGTTATACCATAGATTGTGATTTTCCTATAGCCATTAGGAAGAAGTTCCAAAACGTACCCAACATTCCATTGCGAAATATTTATCCTATGATAAAATTTCCAATAGTCATAGAGCATTTACTTCAAAAATATCTAACCTGTTTGTTCCTAGAATTATTAAGGAAGCCTTGGATGATCCTAATTGGAAATCAGTAGTTATGAGAAGAGATGAATGCTCTGGAAAAGAACAATACTTGGAAGTTAGTGAATTTGCCTAAGGGCAAAAAGACAGTAGGGTGCAAATGGGTATTTACAGTGAAGTGCAAGGCTGATGGTAGCGTAGAAAGATATAAGGCGAGACTCGTGGCAAAAGGGTTTACATAAACCCTCGGGATTGACTACCAAGGAACCTTTGCTCCAGTTGCCAAGATGAACTCAATTTGGGAGTTACTGTCACTAGCCGTTAATTACAGTTGGCCTCTACATAAATTAGATGTAAAAAATGCCTTCTTAAATGGAAATCTAGAAGAAGAAGTCTATATGAACCTATATCCAGGTTTTAAGAAGAAGTTTGGCATAGATAAATTTTGCAAATTAAACAAGTCTCTATACAACCTAAACATCCCCAAGGGCGTGGTTTAAACGCTTTGGGAAGGTTGTAAAAAACCTTAGATACAGTCAAAGCCAAGCAGACCATACTATGTTCTATAAACACTTAAGATAAGGTAAAGTAGCTATCTTGATTGTTTATGTAGATGACATAATTCTAACAGGTAATGATAGTGCCGAATTGGAAAAGTCAAAGAAGGGATGTAATAACCCGAAAATTAAATTATCCTTTAACTTTCATATTACTATTATCTAATCATAAATGGGAATAATATAATTCTATATACGATGAATTGGGATAAATGTGCAATTTGTATGTAATTTTATAAATATATGGGCCAAAATATAATAAGATATTTAAGTTACTTGGGGGTTACTCAAGTCTAGGAGCTGCTACGTGGCAATTAACTAAGGGTGAAGTTTGCTCATCATTCCTATAAATAGGAGATTGGTGAGAATGAATAAACACAAGTCAACAAACAAACAATGAAAATGAGGAGAGACAGCGTGGAGGAAGGCCTCAGAATGGCAGAAAAAATAATATAAGTGATATTAAGGTGAATTATATTATACCTTGAGTCACCATAATATATTTTACGTATATTTTGAGTTACCATAATTTATTTTACATAAATTGTGTTTTATAAATTATATTGATATTTCAATTACGTTAATTATTTTCTGAACTCTATTTGCTTAAAATGAAACTCGTGGATATGTATATTTAAATAATAATAATTATTTGACAATGATTTCATAAGTAATTATTTTCTATAAGTACCACCACGGGAGTCTCATGCCTTGGAGGACTTAAATAACCATTGGTCTCTGTTTGACCCTTTTGTGGTCCTCTGTTTGTCATGAATCCATTGACCTCTGTTTTGTTTGTCACTCTAGTTACCTCTGTTCTGTGTGGAGTTAAGTGCTACACTATTGTGGGAGCCACCTCTAGAATCTGTACGAGCCACCTCTTGAATCTGTACCTCTATATTGTCATAAATTCATTGACCTCTGTTCTGTTCTGTACTGTGGTTATGGTTATATATATGATTTCTGAAATAGATTTCTGTTATAATATGAGCAACTTATTTACTCTAATAGAAAAGTATTCTATTTTATCTATTTTAAACCTAAAGCTTATCCATGGTAATTATGCTCTCAATATAATATTCTCACTCTATCATGTGCTTATAGCTATTTACCAATTTTCAGGAAATAATGCAATTCAGAAATAACTTTTGGAGAGTCTTAGATGCGGGGCTGGAGAATAGACACACATAACACTTTTATAGTATTTATAATTCTATTAATATCGGCCTTTTTGGTCAATGAATTTTTGTTATAAAAGTAGAAACTCCAATAATTATTTTGGTACCCTCACTTAAATATTATTTCTACTCGCGTTTATTAATTTGTTCAAGAATTGGCCATAGGTAACTTCAGTTACTGGCCATGATGATACTTAACCCTTAGGTACGGGGAGTGGGTCGTGACAAGTGGTATCAGAGCTTAGGTTTTTAAAGTTTTAATAAAAACATCAAAGCATAAGACACATGCACAAATAGGATGGGGGAAGCGTTGAATTAGATTACAAGCTATATTCAAATTAAATATTTGTGTAGCCATATTCGTAATATATATAAATATGGTAGTTCGTTAAATTTTGTAATTAAAAATGATTTATTTGTCACTAAATATATAATTTTTTGTACATAAAAAAAATAAAAATAAAAAAATAAAAAAAAATAATAATAATAACGATAGTGTATGTAATGTGCTGTGAGGGTGTGTCAAGTGACTGACTAGTGTAAGGATTTGACAACTCATGTTATGTATATTTTATCTGTAATAGGTAATTTAAAATAGTGAACCTTAAGAAAATCACGTTCTTATGAATGACTCAGAAAATTCAATTAGAATCATGTTCAATTGGTGTAGTTTTAAATTGGAATTCTTGGTAAAGTTTTAAGTGGAAATGAGTTAACAATATTTTTTTTATAAGACGGTTACTAATCATCAATTTATTCATAATATATGTATATTTATTAGAGTGCGCAGCTGATAGCCTAAATGTATGTCAATTTCGAGGGCGAAACTTTTAAAAGGAGGGAAGATTGTGATCAAGGTGCAATTTGTATGTAATTTTATAAATATATGGGCCAAAATATAATAAGATATTTATGTTACTTGGGGGTTACTCAAGTCTAGAAGCTGTTACGTGGCAATTAACTAAGGGTGAAGCTTTGCTCACCATTCCTATAAATAGGAGATTGGTGAGAATGAATAAACACAAGTCAACAAACAAACAATGAAAGTGAGGAGAGACAGCATGGAGGAAGGCCTTAGAATGGCGAAAAAAATAATATAAGTGATATTAAGGCGAGTTATATTATACCTTGAGTCACCATAATATATTTTACGTATGTTTTGAGTTACCATAATTTATTTTACGCAAATTGTGTTTTATAAAGGGGTTGTGGAATAGACACACATAACACTTTTATAGTATTTATAATTCTATTCTTCATATGCAAATATTGGCCTTTTTGGTCAATGAATTTTTGTTATAAAAGTAGAAGCTCCGATGATTATTTTAGTACCCTTACTTAAATATTATTTTCACTCGCGTATATTAATTTGTTCAAGAATTGGCTGTAGGTAACTTCAATTACTAGTCATCACGATACTTAACCCTTGGGTACGGGAAGTGGGTCATAACAAGAGACTTGCTAAAGATTTTGAGATAAAGGACCTGGGAGCACTAAAATACTTTCTTGGAATGGAGTTCGCTAGATCTAAGAAGGGCATTTTTGTCACTCAGTGCAAGTACACACTTGACTTTCTCAAAGAAACAGACATGCTCGGATATAAAGCTGCTAAAACACCAACCGAGCCCAACTTGAAGTTACAACATGCTAGAATTGAAGACGGTGAATATAGACCAGTTTCAGAGACTTTTTGGAAGACTATCTACTTATCTCATACACGTCCCGATATAACATTCGCCGTAAGCAGAGTAAGCCAATTCATGCATTCACTAGGACAGGAGCACTAAGCCAATTCATGCATTCACTAGGACAGGAGCACTTTGAAGCAACATACAGGATCCTAAGGTATCTAAAAGGAACTCCTGGTAAAGATTTGATATTTAAAAAAACAAAGACATCTTCAACTGGAAGTATATACAGATGTGGATTGGGCTGGAAGCATCACTAAGTGGAAATCTACCTCAGGCTACTGTACCTTCGTTGGAGGAAATTTGGTTACTTGGCGAAGTAAAAAACAGAACATAGTAGATAGAAGTAGTGCTGAAGCTGAATTTAGATCAGTGGCTCATGAAATTTGTGAAGCTTTGTGGATCAAGAGATTATTGGAAGACTTAAAAATTCCAAGAACATCATCACCAATGGAAGTGTATTGTGACAAGAAGGCAGCAATTGCAATTGCTCATAATCCTGTTCTTCACGACAGAACTAAGCATGTGGAAGTTGACAAGCACTTTATCAAAGAAAAGATTGAGAAGGGATTGATCTGCATGTCTTATATACCCACTGCGGAGCAGATTGCAGATATTTTTACAAAGGGACTACACAAGAGGCAGTTCGACCACCTAATCAGCAAGTGGGCCATGGAAGACATATTCAAGCCAGCTTGAGGGGAAGTATTGGAAACGGGAAGAAAATAATTCTGCCAAGATATGGCTGAATTCTTTGGGATATTATAGCTGTAAATATTTAGATTTAACCAATACTATAGAATAGGAAAGTTTATATTTAGAATTAGAATTAGTAGCTAAATAGTAGCTAATCAGTCCTCAAAATTAGTAGCTAATTAGTTCCCAATTTTATGCCTTGTATCTCCGATAAATAGAGGTGATGTGTACATTGTTTAAATATGAGAATAAGAAATATTATTCTTTCTAGCTTTCAATATTTAACAAATTAAATCATAAATTAATTACAGTGTCTATATATATAGGGTATATATACATGTATTTCATAATATCTAATTAAAATTGTTAGAATAGCTATTTTATTTCTTTATTGTCCTTCTGTTAATATTTACTTAAGTTGAGGATATGATGGTCATTTCACTATGTTATATATATTTTGCTGATGTAGAGTTAATATTTGACTCCAGATATATAAAATTATTATTTCTCTTCATCTTCATCATCTTCTTCTTCTTCTTAAACCCTATAAACCCTAACCCTAAATTTCTTCATTATTCATTCTAACTTGGTATCAGAGCAATCTATCCTTTATTAGAAAGTGTTCTATACACTCTGGAGATCGATCGAAGGTGACCGAGACAAGCTGATGTCATCATCCGTACGATGACGTCAGCATAACGTAAGCACTGTGCAGACGGGTCCTTCACCACTAGACTTGAAATTACCTCTTGATATTTAAGGTGATTTTTGTGAAATTGTTTGGAGCTATTTGATATGAGTTTTCGATTTTTGAATGATTTTTGGATTTATGGTGCTGATTTTTGCAATTTGCAATTCTAGCCTCGATTTTGTGATTTCGACTGTTGGGCTATGTCCTATAGGAGCTAACTGAGCCTCCTTGTAGACACCCCATTTTTGACCGACCTTAAGACTCAGACGTCACCGATTGAGCGCTTGGTGATGTTGCATATCGTGCTCGTTCAGGAGTCCCAGAGTCCCGGCCGCGAGCCTTGCCTCCGGACTTCCGGGTTCTTTTTGTACTTTGTCTCGGTTTGCGAACCAGGCTCGGTTTTCTCTGTTTCTTTTCCTGAGGGGAGGGAGAGGTCTCGTAGACCATCTCTCAGTGGCCGTGGGCTACATTTCGTGGCCGTAGGCCATTTTGCCCATTTCGGAGCCCGGTTCCCGGTTTTCGGAGCCGTCAGGCCATGTGCCTCGGTTCGGGACCGCCTGACCACCTCCGTTTGCTCCGATTTTTGGCGTGCATTTCATTTACTCGCTTTTGAGGGACACTGGGGTCTAAGAGATCCACTTCGTGGTCGAACACCACTCCCGGTGCTTAACAGCCTGTTTTCGGGGCCCCGAACTGCGTGTTTTGGCCCCCGAACCTTCATTTTGCATCGGTTTGCGCTCATTTTTGGCAGGGACCTCTGTTTCATCACCAAGAAGGTCGTAGAAGGGTGGGAGGCCAGCAATTGTTTTGACAACCAACTTTTTGTTTGGTCAAGAGTGGTTCAGCATGAATCCGGGAAGGAGAAAAGTCTGCACGGCTTCACCGAAATGGGCGTAACTCTTTGCACAAGAGGAATTAAGATATGAGGCCACCACCATTGGAAAGCTTCCTTCCGGGGCTTCATTTTGCACTCAAGAATCTCCTAAGTCCAAATCCGGGGGGAGGAGATATGGTTGGTTGAAGTCCGGTTGGACTGAATCTGCGCGGCTTTACGGAAACTGGCATAACTTTTTCTACAGGAGGAATTTTAATGCAAGGTTTGCAGCATTGGAAAGATAACTTCAAGGGCTACATGGCCGGCCAGTTTTATGGCTTGGGCCTTTTTACCCTAGCTGGCCGGCCACCTTTTCCAGCCGGCCGGCCACTTACCAAAAAATGACTTTTTTTTCCTTTTTAAACTAGCCGGCCATTTTCCTCTCCCTCAGTGTATTCCAACTGTGCCAGCTGGTTGCCAATTGGACCATCCTCCATACACGTGTATGGAGGATTAGAGAGGTCCCTTAGATATTTTTCATGCCTCTCCTCTATAAAGGAGAGGCTTGGCTTCTTGGCAAGGGGTTGGACATTTTGTTAGACACATTTGAGAGGGAGTTATACCTTCCACCTCCCATTTCTCTCCATTTCCAAGCTCCAAAGTCATTTTTCTTGTACCATTTCTACATCAACCCCTAGCACAAGACCCCCACACTCCATTCCAACACTTGGAGCTGGTTTTTCAGAGGCAAAGAGCATCCAAACTTGGTCCAAAAAGGCTGTCAAGACTTGTCTACAAGGGTAAGTTGCCATCTCCCTCTTTTGTAGCATTTTCTTGCCTCATTTATTAAGCCTATTTTCTCACTGTTTTAGGCTCCGACCCAAACTGAAAAGGTCACTCTTTTGAGCTATTCTTCATGTTTGTTGAAGGGTTCAACCCTATTTGAGATCACCATCTTGTACTTGCTTCAATATCATCTTGTATGTCACATTTTTGCATGAAATTTCTAGCCTATGAGTGATCTTTTTTCGAGCATAATGTAAACTGTAAGTGGGCCTATTTTGATCCCCTCTTCAACATTGAAGAAGGGCTCAACCCTTTTTGGGCCCCCTATCTTGCACTTACTTCATAATCCCTCCTATTTACCGTAAATTTGCATGATTTGTTTGGCCTATATGTAAATTGTTTTGGAGTGTGTCATGAACTGTGAGTAGGCTTATTTTGAGTCCCTCTACAACATTGTAGAAGGGCTCAACACTGTTGGGGGCCTCCATGTTGTGCTTACCATTATACCCCTCTTGCGGAGCCATTTTTGTATGCCATTGTTTCCCTATCTATGCTTGCTGTTTGGCCATGTTTTAGACTGGAAAATGCTTGTTTTTGGGCTGCCTTGCTACTGTATTTTCATTCCATGTCCATATTGTGCATGCATTGCATAGCTATAGGCCATTTCGGGTGCCTAAATTCGCATTTCGGGACCATTCCTTGCATTTGGTGTCATTTCGCCATCTCTCGGGACTGTTTTCCCCTATATTTCAGTGCTGAAATTCCATTGGCATGTTTGCATATCATTTTCTATGTCATTTCATGCCTTAATGCCATTGCCTCGTTTGCGTGCCCGTGTGCACGCATTTCGAGACATCTCATTTTCATCCAACGGCCTCTTATGTGAGTGTGGCTGAGGCTCACTCATGTTAGTGTAAGTCCATTTTGCATTCTGTATGCCATTTTAGTCTCATTGCATCGTGTATGCCATTGCCTCAGTTTGCGTGCCCGTGTGCACGCATTTCGAGACATCTCATTTTCATCCAACGGCCTCTTATGTGAGTGTGGCTGAGGCTCACTCATGTTAGTGTAAGTCCATTTTGCATTCTGTATGCCATTTTAGTCTCATTGCATCGTGTATGCCATTGCCTCGGTTTGCGTGCCCGTGTGCACGCATTTCGAGACATCTCATTTTCATCCAACGGCCTCTTATGTGAGTGTGGCTGAGGCTCATTCATGTTAGTGTAAGTCCATTTTGCATTCTGTATGTCATTTTAGTCTCATCGCATTGCGTATGCCATTGCCTCAGTTTGCGTGCCCGTGTGCACGCATTTCGAGGCATCTCATTTTCACCTATCGGCCTCTTATGTGAGTGTGGCTGAGGCTCCCTCATGTTAGTGTAAGCCCATTATTGCATTGCGTATGCCATTTCATCCATAGCATTGTGTATGCCCGGTTGTGTATTACCTCGTGTAGCGTGTGTGCCATTCCATAACATTGTGTATGTTAGGATTGTATTTTAGTTGCATTTCATACATATCATGCATATTGCATCGTGTTCGGATAAGAGTTAGCCTGAGCACGGGAAACGAGGCACGTTCCGTACTCCGAGTAACGGAACGGGTCTCAATTCCCAAGTCACCGACACTCCGGATTACCCATGATGGAGTTAGGTTTTGTTGTAGCATTCATCTGCATTCATCCTATATTGAGTTGTGCAATCGGCTCCTCGGCCATCATACATCGAGATGCGTGATTGGTGGCACGAGGATCGAGGCATGCATATATCTGTGAAATACATTGCTGTGCCCCTTTCCTGCTCTCTGTTGCAGCATATCAAGAATCAGCAACTTTTCAGAGTCTGGCACGCTTTTCGAGAAACATTGCAAACAGAGGCTAATTGGGGCATCCCAGTGGATTTCCGCGCAAGGCAGCCCAAGCATGCGGCATTCATCAGAATCAAGGCAACCCCTGGCTTGCATGCCAGTTTACCGCTTTCTTCTTTAAATTTGTTAATTAATTAGGGATCTGTATTATTCGGACTGTATTATTCGGACTGTATTATTTATTCGGACCCTCTGCGCGAGGGCATAATTGTAATAAGTGTGGGTGAGTGTGATGTATGTCTTCCAACCCCCACTTCTTTCTTCCCTTTTATTTACTTGCTTACGATGGTTAGATATAGGGCATATTTCAATTAACATACAGTATGACAGCATGTTTGCATCATTCATCTGTTTTGCACGCACCGGGCTCGGCGCATCATACAAACTGCATTTGTAGTTCAATTCCAAATTGAATACATGTTAGTTGTAGCATTCCATATGCCATGTTTAGAATAGCCGAGCCCGCTATAGTTGCATCTTTGCATGTGTTGCATTAGGCAATTCTGTGCATCTAGGATCATGCATGGATTTCTAACGAGCTTCTGTTTTGGCTTGGAGTACTTTGTGAGTTTTTATGCTTTAGCATCCTTGCATGCGTGTGAGTGACTGCCATGAAAAGCATGCTTACCATGAGGCTAATTGCTTATGTGATATAACTGCCTTGAATGCCTGTGGGTGGAGGTTGGGTTATTTGGATTGGAATAATTCATCAAATGTTTATTTTAAGCCCACTAGATAGTGGCAAAATCATGTTTTCTAAGCCCACCCGAGGGTGGCAAATCCAGGTCTTAGCCTACCTGCAGGTAGCACCATCAAACCATTTTCAAACAAACAAACATGAGATGTTTTGTTCCAATTCAGGCGACTCAGTCTATACTTGTATGTTGTGCGCATCACATAGTAACCTAGGCTAATAACCGGAACAAGAACTCACAATGTTTTCAAAATAAGATATCATAGTTAGTAAAGGCCGGTCTTTGACCGGGCAAGCGGGGGTGCTCACGAAGTGACCTTCCCCAATCGTACCCAAGTTCTCGAGCCGAGGCAACTTTGGTGATGACGGACACGTGGCCTTTGGCACCGAGTCAGGGTTTCCTAAATTTCCCATTTAAAAAAACATTTAGGTGGCGACTCTGTATCTGGCGAAGCAGTCCATGTTTGGCACTTCTTTCAAAAAATCTGTTTTCAAAACGATTTGCCGGATTTGGACTCTTTGGTTCAAGATTAAGAACCGTGACATTTGAGTCCTTCGAACTGTAGTGACCCAATATCGAACCAGAACGGGAGGGACTCGCACTCCTTTCCCCGGGATGCGTTCGGGGACGTCTACAGTTTCTGACGACTCTGCTGGGGATTTAGAGAACTTGACTCGAACTCATGATATCTGGTTTTGACTACACTTGTGTGTTTCTTTGCATTGCATTTGCATTGGTGCGCCTAGGACACCGTGTTTGCCATCTGCTATTCCTGAGCGGTTTGCCAGAGGCTTGTCTTGTCAAGGCATGTCCGTAAGGCTGACCGGTTACGGGCTCTGCCAGTATGGGAACACAAACCCCGGTTTTACCGGGGCACCCTTTTTTGACCATTCGACCTAGAGCATATTCGAATCCATAGTGACCATTCCAAACTAGGACAGGTTGCTTACCCGTTTATAGGTTGTTTGAAACCGCTGCGTGCGTAGTAAAACCCTAGCTCCTGACAAAATAGGACAGGGAAACCCTACCCCAACATAGGGGTGTTTTGGCTCTCACTTATCTGTTATGTGTTTTTAGAGAGCGTCTCTATAAGAATGCATGTATCAGTCTACAAGTTTGGGCATCAGGCCTGCGGGCACCAATTCAGTATTTTGGGTATTAGGCCTGTGGGCATCAGTATTTGGTGGAATCAGTTTTACCTGAGGGTATCAGCTTACAGGCGGAATTTTGGGGCAGAATTCAGTAGAGAGCACACTCATTCGGTTTTGTTCGTATCTGTTCTGGTGAAATTGGGTTGAGATGCTGTCCGTTTTCTCTTTTGCTAGGTAGTCCTGGAACCATAGCTTCAGAAGGCTCCACTATCCCCTAGGTACATTGGACTAGTGTTGATAGACTTTGTGAGGTCAGAAATTCGATTCAAGGGAAATCGGTGTTCTTTCGCTGAGGCAAGGCAAAGAAGGGCCATACAGGGCTCATTGGCTCATCTGATCCGACAGTCACTAGTCACGTCATCAGTAGACCCGTGATGGCACAAGGTTCGGAAGAATTTGTGGCTATGATAGCAGTGTTAAATCAGGGAACTGCAATGCAGGATGAGACCAGTGCTGAAACGCAACGCCCATCTGGGGCATCTGCCTCGCACCCAGCTTCGGGACCCCAGCTGAACTTTGACCCACTTTTGCCAGCTGAAGATTCGCAGGGCCTTTCCAAACCTGCTAAAGTCAACACAGTCGCCATAGCCGACCCTTTTGCCAAGGCCAGCCTACAAATAGCCAGCCCAGCCCGAGCTCAGGGTAGATTTTTCACCCCCCCTCCATATGAGCCTAACCAGCGCATTCAAAGTCCTGATGGAAAGAGGGCATCTCAAACCCCTTAATCCTCAACCTTTGCCAAACCCACTCCCTGCCAGACATAACCCCAGCAAATACTATGTATATCATCAGCAGCGCGGCCATGGCACCAATGATTGCTACCTGTCGTTCGTCATGAGATCCAGAATCTCATTGACAACCGGAGAATAGCTCCATTTCAAAACCCCAAGGACCAAGTATCTCATCCACATCCCAACCTCAGCCATACACTGCCACCCACCTACAACCCCAGTATATACCCCCCGACCCATATACTCAAGCCCGAGATATTTTTCCCGGAAAGCATGGGCTTAAGCACGATGGATGCACTTGAACCCCAATCATCTCAAACCCGTGAGCCCACTACTTCTGAGCTAAAAAGAATGATCGTAGATCTCCAAAGGACTGTGACAAATCTAGCCTCTGGGACATTGGCTCCATCATCGACCACAGCACATGCTAAGAGTTTCACGACAAAAGGCTCCCCAGTCTTAGAGCGGGCTGCATTTGAGAAATGCCAATCTCTTAGCAAAGTGGAAGCGAGTGGAAACAACAAGGCAGGGGCGGGCATGGATCCCCATGAACATCTTATGTTTGCTATTGAGGCTTTGAAAGCCGAGGGACTGAACAAAGAACAAGTCCTCGCAGTTGTTGCAAAAATTATGGATGACACTTTCGCTACTCAAGTCAGGGGTAGTCTGAATCAAGGGGCAAGCTGGGAGAAGGGTCGTTGTATCAGAAACGTTCCTTTCAGCTATAATCCTGCACTCAGAAGAGATCAGCAAACCAGGCCAGTACCTGCCAATCCTTTTGCTGGTACACCCGGTAAAAATCCACAAACCCAGAAGTACCAACCTCGAGGTCAGAAGGTCTTCCATGCCCTCCACATGCCTTTGTCCAAAGCTTTCCAAATCCTTGTTGGACAAGGCCATCTCAAACCCCTTGAGCCTCGGCCTCTCCCGAACCCTCTTCCGGCTACGCATGATGCTGCCCAGTACTGCGCATACCATCAGCAAACTGGCCATACTACCGACGACTGCTTCCGTCTTCACCATGAAGTACAGGATCTATTTGACAACGGGGTCATCCTCCTGCCGAGCTCAGCAAAGTCTATCGGCACTAGGTCAGTGAACTTGGGAGATAATGTTATGTGAACGGGGGATGAACCAGCTGCGGGTGGCGCTCGATTAACTCCAGACGTGGGAATGGCACGCACTGTTTTGAGTAATGTACAAGTGCTGTTAATTTTGCATTTTGACTTGGGTATTGGGTCAGTCTTTTGTTTTGTTTTGAGTCTGTCTTTTTGTTTTGAGTCAGTCTCTTTTGTTTTGGGTCTGTCTTGTTGTATCGAGTCAGTCCTGTTGTATAGGAGTCGGGTGATTCCGGGGGTGTTACCTCGGGCGTCACCATTTTGTTTTGCGTTTGTCTTTTTGTTTTGTTTTGAGTCTATTTCTGCCAGGGAGCCAGTTATGCCAACAGATTTTGAATGAAACAGCAGTGATTTCCACGCTCTCGCATTTGCTTCTGCCGTGTGCTAGTTGTGCCGGGATTCGAATGAAATGGCAGTGCATTCCACCTACTCTCTCGTGCCTTGAAGTCATTGCATCAACCTAAGTTTTTCAAAACCTTTTTGAACACTGCGGTGAAAACAAAGAGGAAGGAATTCCTCGAGATTTGCAAAAATTTGATCAATTGAGAGAAAGAGAGGCGTGCTAAGCCCTTAATGATTGAAATCATGCTTATTAGTGTGAGTACTGAGAAGGACCCTAGCTTGATCCAAATTGGTCCCGCACTGTCTTTAGCGCGAGCGATTTGTCGCTTTCTTAAAAACTTTCAAAAAATGTTTTGCGCGGTCCTGCGAAGACATGTATGGAATCGCTCTTGACATTGTGCAGCTTAGGATCGCTCTCAGCCTCGAGACTCGACCCCCCTTTGCTTTCAAACCTTGAACTTGCATTCAGAATGTTCAACGATCAACTGCGATATGAGGCCTGTGTGGCCAGATTTGAAGCAGCCCTCGAACAAGAGGCCAGGAAAGTCAGATCAAGAAGATCACACCTCATCAGAAGAAGCTTGCAAAGCTAGAACAGAAGCACCCCTCGAACTAGGGGCAAAAATATCCGATGTGCTCGAAGAGCCAAAGGTGGATCTTTCTGCAAATCAATACAATAGCCATTCTCCTGGATACAGAGGGCTTCAATCTCAAAACCATTTGGCATAGACTTGTTACACTTTTACCCTTTGAGAGGCTCGCTGGGCCGAAAACCCGGAAGGGCGACCCAGGCAAAAGTTAGAGCAAAAAAAAAAAAAGCAAAAAAAGAAAAGAAGCAAAAAAAAAGAAGAAAAAAAAGAAAAGAAAAAAAAGAAAAATGCAAAAAAGAAAAGAAAAAGAAAAGAAAAGAAGAAAAGGAATGAAAAGAATAGAAAAAAAGAAAAGAAAGAAAAACAAAGCTCGCAAGGTCGAAAACCTGCAACAGGCGCCTTGGCAAAAGTTAGAGCATAAAAAGGAGAGGTTAAATACCCGAGTGTACCTTAACCCCGAACTACGTAAGGCTTGATTCCCATCTTTGGGATACGTAGGCAACTTCATTCTGAAGTCTAGCCGTAAAACAATTCAAATTCGATTGTGTCCATGCGATGGTTCTGGTCATCTTTGTCTTCTCTGTATCTGAGGATTTGCTTGTGTTCGTCGCTCACCCGAGGGTTGACTGAGAGTCTTAAAATTCAGGCGACGAACAAAATGACTGAGACTGAAATCATTGACTGAGAGTCTTAAGCCCACTAGATAGTGGCGAGACCATTTTTTCTAAAGCCCACCCGAGGGTGGCAAAATCTGCATTTTAAGCCTACTTGCGAGTAGCAAACCATCTTTCAAAAAAAAACATGAAATGTTTTGTTCCAATTCAGTCGACCTGGTCTATACTTGTATGCTGTGCGCATCACATAGTAAATCTAGGCTAATAACCGGAATAAGAATGCATAATGTTTTCAAAACTAGATATCATGGTTAGTAGAGGCCGATCTTTGATCGGGCGAGCGGGGGTGCTCACGAAGTGACCTTCCCCAATCGTACCCAAGTTCCCGAGCCGAGGCAACTTTGGTGATGACGGACACGTGGCCTTAGGCAACGAGTCAGGGTTTCTTAAATTTCCCAAAATAAAATATTTAGGTGGCGACTCTGTATCTGGCAAAGCAGTCCATGTTTGGCACTTCTTTCAAAAATCTGTTTTCCCAAAATGATTTGCCGGATTTGGACTCTTTGGTTCAAGATTAAGAACCGTGACGATTTGAGTCCGAACTGTAGTGAGCCCAAAATGAACGGAACGGGACTCATCCCTCCCTGGGCGTTCGGGGACGTCTACAGTTTCTGGCGACTCCACTGGAGACTTAGAGAACTTGACTCGAACTCATGATATCTTGTTTTGATTACACTTATGTGTTTCTTTGCATTGCATGTGCATTGGTGCGCCTAGGACACCGTGTTTACCATCTGCTATTCCTGAGCGGTTTGCCAGAGGCTGCGTGCCATAAGGCTTACCGGTTACGGGCTCTGCCAGTATGGGAACACAAACCTCGGTTTTACCGTGGCACCCTTTTGACCATTCGACCTAGTGCATATTCGGAATCCATAGTGACCATTCCAAGCTAGGACAGGTTGCTTACCCGATATAGGTTGTTTGAAACCGCTGCGTGCGTAGTGAAACCCTAGCTCCTGACAAAATAGGACAGGGAAACCCTACCCCAACATAGGGGTGTTTTGGCTCTCACTTATCTGTTATGTGCTGTTAGAGTGCGTCTCTACAGGGAAATGCATGTATCAGTTTATGAGTTTGGGCATCAGGCCTGCGGGCATCAGTCAGTGTTTGAGAATCAATTATCTGCGGGTATCCGATTCAGTTTTCAGGGACAGTGATTCAGGGATAATGATCAGTGTTTGAGGACAGTGTGTATTCAGCTTATCGACCGTGTGTTGTTATGCCCAGCTGTGTGTTATATATTTATTTTAAGCTGTTATGCTGTTCGTTTATCTAGTTATTTATTTCCTTATTGCTTTATTTATCTTTTTTGCTAGGACTGTTTTAGCACAATTGCTTCCGACCCAGCAGATATTCCCCAAGCACTTTGGACAAGAGGTCGTCGACTCAATCGATCTGAGGATCTGGTTGACGGACAGCCAGTGTTCCATTCTCTACCCCCGGTTGTCAGAAGAAGACCGAGAAGGCGTAGTGTGTCTGAACAGAGGTTACCAGAGCAGTGGTCTACCCTAGCAGTGAACAGTCGGGTTGAGGTCTCAGTTTCTGCCATAGAGATACACATACCAGTCAGTCAGCAGGATCAGCAGGATATGGCCGGAATAGAAGAAATGATGCGCCAACTCCAAGAGAGTATGAAACAAATGCAGGAGGACGCCATCCGCCAAGCGGAGTTCTCTAAACAGCAGGCCACAATTATGGCCCAACAAGCGGAACTGATTACCCGGCTACAGCAGCAAGCCGCAGCGTCAGCCTCACATCCAGCTCCTCCCCCACCAGAGGTCCCAATACCCGAGCAGACACCAACTACCCAGAATGTCCTGCCAAATCCCCAGAACATTTTGCCAAATGTCCATGCTGTTCAGGAGGACACAGACATCCCAACGGGGCCAGCTCCGCCCTCGCTTCCACCTCAATCATCCAAAGTACATACACCCGCCAACCACCCGGACTCTCCCTTCGAGTTCAAAGTAGACCTTACAGCACTGAAATTGAGCAAGCTCGAGAAGCTATTCAAAAAATCCCAGGGGGTAAAAGCTATCCCGGATATCGAGGACGGATATACCGATGTGGCTGTGACGCTGCCAGATAGATTCAAGATGCCGCAGATCGATCGCTTCGACGGATCTGGTGATCCCATGGTCCACCTCCGGCTATTCTCAGATATACTACGACCAATGGGCCTTACCAGACCCCAGAAGCTTTCGCTATTTGGCCGGACCCTGTCGGGTGTGGCCGCTATCTGGTATGCAAAGTTGGAAGATGATGTCAAGCGGAGTTGGGATGAAATGGCCGAGGCCTTTGTTGCGCAATACTCTTACAACACCCAGATCGAGATTACGACTCGAGATCTCGAAACAACAAGGCAGAAGCTCAAAGAGAGTTTCTCGGATTTCGTGACCCGGTGGAGGGCGAAGGCCTCGATGATGACTTTAAGGCCCACCGATAAGGACCAGATCAGGATGATTGTGCGCAATCTCCAGCCAAAACTGATGCAAAAAATGATTGTGCTCCCCTTCCCCACCTTTTCGGATCTGCACGAGATGGGGGTACAAATTGAAGATGCAATGAAACAGGGTCTGATTGACCAAGACAGGGAGCAACCCCGGAGAACCTTTAACCGCAACAACAATGCAGGCCCGAGTGGCGCTGCAACTGCAAGAACTTCGGAGGTAAGCATGGTCGCCACCATTCCCCCTCCCCTTCCAAGGCCCATGGCAGCCACACCCTTCTCCGGTGCATCCGGAAGCAATACACAGACCACTAAATACCAACCCAGAGGCCAAAGAACCTTCACCCCATTGTACATGCCCTTGTCCAAGGCTCTAGGGGTCTTAATCAGAAAAGGGCATCTAAAACCCTTAGAGCCGAGGCCGTTACAAATCCACTTCCCCCCACTCACAACCCAGCCAAATACTGTGCATATCACCAGCAACACGGTCATGACCCGACCAATGTTTCAGGTTGCGTCACGAGATTCAAGATCTCGTTGACAAACAGGTGATTTTGCCACCAGAAAGACCCAATGTCACAACCAACCCACTCCCTACACACAACCAAGCTCCACCTCCCAAAAGAATCAACTTTATCCAGACTGGGGTCGTGTCTTACGATCCTAGCATCTATATCATTCCTTCCCATCTACCTAAGCCGGAGGTGCTCCTTCCCGACTGCACTGACCTTTTGTGTGCATGATGGACATCTCCACAACCCAACCTGAGCCAGTGGTGGTGGCTGTTGAAGAGAGTGCAGAGAAGATTGCAGAGGAGGGTGGAACTGTTGAGTCAGGGTTTGAGCAGCCTGAGAATTTTGCTGGGGAAGCCTACGATCCGAGCAACTACATTCTATGGGCAAGCCAGTCTGAGCCAAGTATAGAATTGCCAGAGAGAGCAGAACTGTGCATGATCCAGGGAGATAGATTTGAGCAGGGAACGGATGATTTAACGGCTGTAGAAGAGGGCTTTGCCAACCTCCAGTTCTTCAATGACCAAGAATCAGGGGATATGGCAGTCAACTAGTTTGAGTATGAGGAATCGGCAGAGGCTACCGGATGGCTGGATGATCAACCGGATGTTGTAGAGTTCCAACAGGGCCCGGCAGGGGCGAGGGTATCAGTTGTGGCCGGAAGGGCCGGAAGTCAGAGTACATTGCCGGAGAGCGCCGGTACAAAGAATTTCGCTCAGGACGGGAACATTGTGAATACAAGGAAAGTTGAACAACAAACTGCGCTGGCGCAGGTGGAACAACAGGATTCTAAGAGAATCGAGGAAGCCAAATCCCATAAGGGGACTGAAAATTCTGTGGGCACAAGAACAGAAGATGCTGTGAGCATGTGGGCTGAAAGTGCTGCGAGTACAATCATGCCAGAGCTAGACAGGTGCCTTTTGAATGCCAACGGAATGTGGTGGAAAGATGATGATTTGTGTCTTGCCCCACAGACGAGACTTGGGGGAGGAGCAATCAACCTGACGACACCTGGTATCTCGATGAAGTTGATCACATGACAAGAAGTGGGCGGTACTTCAAACCCCCGCACCTAGACCAACCAGAAGCATCTGGGAAGGATAAAGAAACTGAAAAACAGAAAGAGAAGCAGATTGAAGAAGAAGCTGTACTGAAGCAGCTGAAAAAGATACAAGCAGACATCTCCATCTGGGGACTGCTTATGGCATCACGAGTGCACAGACAGGCTGTCCTATCTGCTATGGACAAGGCTAAACTTTCTATAGATACCACACCAGAGCAGCTGGTTGGACTGGTCTTTCCGGGAGGAGGTTCCCCGACGTTAACCTTTTCAGACAAAGAACTGCCGCCTGAGGGCGCAAATCATAACAAACCCCTCTACATCTCTGTGGAATGTAGAGACAAGTGGGTGCCAGTGGTTCTTGTCGACACGGGATCCGCCATTAATGTGTGCCCGTCAAGGACGGCATATGCAATCGGGTTAAAGCCCGCGGACTTCGTGCCGACTACTCAAGTGATCAGAGCCTATGACAACACCAGCAGGGAAGTGATGGGGACTGTCAAAATTCAGACCCAGGTTGGTCCAGGACAACACAACATTGAATTCCATGTCTTGGACGTTTCTGCAACCTTTAATCTACTCTTGGGGCGGCCGTGGTTGCACCAAGTAAAGGTAGTCTCTTCCACTCTACATCAGATGGTGAAATACCCCTATGGAAAGGGAGTAGCCATTGTTTTCGGGAATTCGTCAATCCATCCACTGCCAGAAGTGTCTACACCAGTCTTGGAAATCGAGCACGGCACGGAGGATGTGTTCTTATCAGGGTTTACTTTGGCTGAGGCTCGGGTTGTGCAAAATATCATGGCTGTTAATGAGGGAGTGTACGTCGGTGCTCAATCTGTATACCTCATGAACAAGCTACAACACATCCTTGGGATGGGATTGGGAAGGAGAGGCCGGAAGGGCGTCGCAACATTGGCCAAAGTGCCACACAACCCTCATACCTTTGGCTTGGGTTATCTGCCCACCAAAGAGGATTGGATGTGAAAGGGGAAGGAAATGGCTAGGATAGCCAAAGCGAAGAAGGCGGGAAGCCTTTTGACTTATGCCAGGCCCATTCAGGGTACCCTAAACGGACGCTTCGTCTGGGAGGGGGAAGACTTTCCGTTTTGTGGCTTCCCAGAGCCATGGCTGAACGCGGAGAAGAAGCGCGTGCCAGGTTTCGAGATCTTCTTCGACCTGTAAATATCCAGGGATGACGTTGCCGAAGAGCAGGCAGACCCATCAGCTGAGGTTGAGCAGTGTAAGGCAGTGGACTCCGAGGGCACTGAAATTGAAATGGGGGTAGCACTGGCATGTCTACTTTCAGATCCTCCGATCGACCAAAAGTGCTTGGGGGATAACTTCTCGGTTTCCATGATTGGAGATGAAACGGCTATGGGCCTACCGTCAACTATTTTGGATGCATCTATCGCACCCTCTCTCACTTGGCAATACGAAGAGGGATTTTTGTCCAGCAACACCGGGTCAGGTAGTGAGCCGGAATCTGATTCCACCGAGTCTTGTGAGTCGGAATCAGGTTCCAGCTCGACTGAGTCTGAGTCTGGTAATCCTGGGGATAATACCGGATGCCACAGTTCTGTCCAGTCGTCTTTTTCTTTCTCATTTGAGTCTGTTGTAACCGAGGAATCGGACGATTTGGATGTGCTTAATGAGAATCAAGTAACTGTGGTTTCTGAGTACTTTTCTGTGCCCTTGATTTATTGCATTAACTCAGACTTTCAAAACTTTGATGAAAACGACGAGGACGAAATTCCTCCGTTTTGCAACGCTTAATTGAACAAGAAGGAGAGGTTTGTTCAAACCCTTAATGGATGAAATCACTACCGTGAATATTGGTACTGAGGAGGACCCCGCTGGTCCAGATCGAGTCCACGTTGTCTTCGGAGGAACGCGAGCGCTTAGTCGCTTTATTAAAAGATTTCAAAGATGTTTTCGCGTGGTCCTACGAAGACATGCCTGGAATCGATCCTGAGATTGTACAGCATCGGATCCCCTTACCCCGAGGCCCGACCCGTCAAACAGAAACTCAGGAGGATCCGCCCGGATTCGGCTCTCAATATTAAGGAAGAGGTCACCAAGCAAATCGACGCAGGCTTCCTGCTGGTATCCGAATACCCGACTTGGTTACCAACATTGTTCCGGTGCCAAGAAGGATGGCAGGATCCGGGTATGCGTGGATTTCAGGGATTTGAACAGAGCTAGTCCGAAGGACGACTTTCCCTTGCCGCATATCGATGAGTTAGTGGACTTCACAGCAGGGCATTTTGCTTTCATTCATGGATGGCTTCTCAGGGTACAACCAGATAGTGATGGCACCAAAGACCGGGAAAAGACTGCATTCACCACCCCGTGGGGGACATACTGCTACAGAGTAATGCCGTTTGGGTTGAAGAATGCTGGAGCTACTTATCAACGCCGCGACCACAATATTGCATGACATGATCCACAAAGAGGTTGAGGTGTATGTGGACGACATGATTGTCAAGTCCAAAGAAAGAGAAGGCCACTACACCGCCTTGCAAGTTCTTTCAAAGATCAGAGAATTTCGATTGCGGCTGAATCCTCAGAATGTACGTTCGGTGTTACAGTGGGAAAAAATGCTGGGGTTTCTGATTACACATAGGGGTATCGAAGTCGACCCTTCCAAAATCAAGGCCATCCTAGAAATGCCCCACCAAGGACTGAAAAGGAGGTGCGAGGCTTTCTAGGTAAAGTGCAATTCATAAGACGGTTTATCTCAAAATTAACCTTGACTTGTGAACCACTTTTTGGTCTCCTGAAGAAAGGAAAGAAATTCCAATGGGCTAGCCGATGCCAAGCTGCTTTTGAACAGATCAAGGAATACTTACAGAACCCACCCGTGTTGTCACCACCAGAGCCGGGGAAACCGTTGATATTGTATCTTTCAGTGACTGAGACTACAATGGGCTGTATGCTCATGCAAGAATCAGAGGACAAAGTGGAGAAAGCCATCTACTATCTGAGCAAGAAAATGCTAGAGTATGAGACTCGCTACACACCGTTGGAGAAGGCTTGCTTAGCTTTGGTATGGGCTACCAGGAAGTTGCGGCACTACTTGTTAGCTCACTCTGTAATGTTGGTTTCACGACTCGATCCCATCAAATATCTTTTCGAGAAACCAGCACTTACGGGTAGGCTAGCTCGTTGTGTTTGCTGTTGCTCTCTGAATTCGATCTGAAATATGTGACACGCAAGTCAGTCAAGGAAGAGCAGTAGCAGAATTCTTAGCCGACCATCCCAGTGAAGGGGTGAAGCAGTCGAGTACTTATTCCCTATGAAGCCATTTTGCACATCGACGATGAACTTGGACGATGTACTTTGACGGAGCGTCAAATCAATACGGGTATGGGATAGGAGTGTTGCTGATAGCACCGACAATTCCCGTATCCCTCTAGCCTTCAAACTCCAGTTTCAAAGTCTCGAACAACGAAGCAGAATATGAGGCATGCATTGCCGGTCTAGAAGCAACCCTGGAACTAAGGGCAAGACGGTTGGACGTCATCAGGGACTCGAATCTCGTTGTGTCTCAAGCAAAAGGAGACTGGAATGTCAAAGAAGAAAAGATGATGATGTATCACCAGACCTAGGACTTGTTAATTCCTCGGTTTGAGAAGCTAAACTTTGCTCATCTACTAAGAGAGAACAACAGGTTTGCAGATTCTTTAGCAACTCTATCTTCTAGGATAGACATCCCGTTCGGGAGTCCGGATGCGTCCAGTCATCATTGACCAGAAATTTGCACGCCCTACGAAGTCGATTGCTGCTATAGATGAGGTTCAGGACGAAAACCCCTGGTACCACGACATTTGGAATTTCCTGGAGAAGGAAGCATATCCGCCAGGGGTAAATGCCAAGGATAAAAGGGCAATCAGAAGAATGGCGTTTAGTTCATCATCTGTTGGGGTAAGCTGTATAAAGAGGTCATCTGGGAATGCATAAGCTGTGTGTCGATGCCGAAGAATCGAAGCACCTAATGGAAGCCATCCATGGAGGGGAATGCAGTGCACACATGAATGGAGTAATGCTAGCACGGAAAATCCTCAGACAGGGTTACTACTGGTCCACCATGGAGGAGGACTGTATCGGTTTTGTTCGGCGATGCCACAAATGTCAAATTCATGCAAATCGCATGAACATTCCGCCGTCGAAGCTGTACAATATGACTTCGCCATGGCCATTTTCAGTCTGGGGGATTGATGTGATCGGGGCTGTCACTCGAAGGGCGAATGGGCATGAGTTCATCCTGGTCGCGATAGATTACTTCACGAAGTGGGTCGAGGCCCAATCTTATGCGGTGTTGAAGGCTTCACATGTAGCGAAGTTTATCAGAAACAACATCATCTGTCGCTACGGAGTCCCAACGAGATATTTCAGATAACGGTTCCCACTTCAAGAAGGAGTGATTGACTTGTTGGAAAATACAACAGCTTTTCATAAGTCATACATATGACCGGCCGAAACCAATGGAGTCGGTTTGAGGCACATACACAGACAATGGTGAACAGAAACTACTGCAAAAGATGGTGGAACCTACCAGGATTGGCCAGATAAGCTGTCGTTTGCTCTGTGGGGCTACCGACTTCAATCAGAACTTCTACTGGGGCGACTCCGTATTCATTAGTTTATGGATGGAGGCCGTTCTACCTATCGAGATTGAGGTTCCGTCATTGCGAGTATTGGCTGAGTGTCAAATAGCCGAAGCAGATTGGCAGCAGAGCAGGTTTGAGGAACTCATGCTCTTTGATGAAAGAAGACTGAAAGCACTGTACCATGTTCAAGGTTATCAGCGCAGAATTGCCCGAGCTTTCAACAAGAAAGTGAAGTCCAGGAATTTAAAGAAGGAGATTTGGTACTCAAGGATAACCGAGCTCCCATCCATGACCCAAGGGGCAAGTTCAGACCTAATTGGACTGGCCCCTACATCATTAAGTCTATCTGGTCAGGTGGAGCTGTGGTTCTGATGGATCTAGATGGCTTGGAGTTCTCTCAACCGATCAATATGGACAAGTTGAAGAGATATTACCCTGAGAGGCTCGCTAGGCCGAAAACCCGAAAGGGCGACCTAGGCAAAACTCAGAGCACAAAAAATTTGAAATTATAAAAAACTGAGCTCGCAAGGTTGAAAACCCGCAAAGGGCGGCCTTGGCAAAAGTTAGAGCGTAAAAGGAGAGCGAAAATACTCGAGTGAACCTGAGCCTGAACTACGTAAGGCTTGATTCCCATCTTTGGGATACGTAGGCAACTTCATCCTGAAGTTCAGCCATAAACTTTTCCCCGATCAACTTTGTCCATTTGATCATCTCAGTCATCTTTGTCTATCAGCATTCATCGTAATCTCCGGTGCAGTGCTATTCAGACTAGGGCAACTTCCGTTGTTGTGCAGTGCGGCGGTACTATTCAGACTAGGGGCAACTTTCCAGTTGCTAGGATCCGGGTTGTGCATCTCAGTGACAGATCTCAGGCGTGTCCAGTTCTGATCCATATCGAAAATGGTTTTGAAAAGTTTTAATGAAAGTTGACTTTGTTCAAATTAATCTTTTTACAACTTAGACCATTTTTGGACCAAAGCGGAAAATTTTCAGTACCACAACCTTCAATTTCATTGATTTCAATACAGAGTTCTCCTGCTCTTGCATACAAATTGAAGTTGCTTTTTATTACAATTCATAAAGAAAACTTGAAAGTACTAGTAAAGCAATAAATTCGGGGCATAGATAAGTCAGGTGTCCCTGCGCCCCCTCCCAGAGCTGGTCGAAGCCTCTGATGCCAAGCTGGGCCCAATCTATGCCTCTTCATTAAGCTAATCCAAGCACTCATCAGACAAAGTGTAACTGAAAGTGAGAGCGGGGGCCAGGAGCTCTCTAGTCCTCCATGCTGTTGCATACTAGGCAAGCTGTGCGCCTCGGACCGGGAAGTAGCCGGTACTCTATCCCTTCTGGCGGGCAAGTCTGATCATGACCGAACTGGCGCAGGAACTGGAACGGAAAGTAGAACACACAGTGGGTCAGACCAATCAATTGGATCCCGGTCTGCCGAGACATGCTATAGCTCATTGCCGGGATTGAGCCAAGGACAGCGCCAAGCAATGCGATCTGCCGACAAATCGCACATCCAGTCGAACCACCATCCCTCATCAGGGCATCGACTAGGCGTTGTCGAAAGAAGTAGCCGCGAGCTGAGTAGGCTGGGCAAGAGTCCACAACCTGTAATTTATCCATCAACCATACCTGGGGGGGATGAAAAATGAGAGAATAAAGAATAGAGAGATGTACGATGAGAGAAAAGTAGAAAAGGGTTTTGTGAGAAAAACCGAGCCTGAGGGCCGAGTGATGTGAGCAATATATACGTGAGAATTGGTGGGAAAACATTACCTGCAGCAGTAGTGGACTCCCCGCAAATCTGGTCGTCTCCCGGCGATAGAAAGCATCTAAGCCCATCAGTGTCTCGGCCAATGTCATGGCGATGCAGCTCTTTCCTTCCTTCAAGCCTTGAGCAACTTCAATCAGACGAATGCTAGATCCAGCTAAGCCGGGGCAAGCAGAAAGTGAGACAGCATGCACAAGCAGAGGCATGTTGTCGAAACCTTGCCAATGATGGTCGCCCGGTCACCGGCCTCAGAAAAGCGATGAATCAAGCCGAGGATGTCCAGTTCCCCATTACAGATCAGAGACCGAGCGTCATGCATGGTGAGTCCACACATCCGCCCTAAGGCTTGGGCGTGGCCAAAGCGAAACTAAGGCAAGATCTCTTCATAGCGTTCAGATTCCATCAAAACTTGAAAATCTTCGAAAGTTGGACATACCTCTTGCCCGCCGAAGCTAAACACATGCGTTACCGGATTCCAAAACCTCGCCGCGGCATGAGGAAGGAAGGTGCAGCGGTACGGCTCACGTGAATAGTGCATTCAAGCCGAAGCCCCGGAAGTTCAGCTTTTTCGAGCCATCTAGAGAAGCGATCCAAGCTGTGAGATTTTCGACGAGAAACGCCTCCATTTTGGTGCAAAACTGAGATGAAATGAATCAACTACGGAGCTAGGACTTT